>JAHDVE020001637.1:0-97782 GCA_022606495.2 Halesus radiatus | reverse complement strand
ATAAATGGACTACTTATATACTGTCATTTTCGTGAGATAATCACCTCAGATCTTAAATCTAATGACTTACAACTAATCGTTTACATTTTTGATCTTATAACTAAGATTTATAACTAATAATAATAATAATAACAAAGCATTTAAGTGCGCTTACAACTACGATTTATAACTAATGGTTTACAACTAAGATTTATAACTAGTGACTGACATGTAAGACGCATGGATAGCAACTAACTACTGAGACACAGGCCCATTACACGCGACTGGTTTGGTTGATACTATCGAAAGGCACCGCGTCGAAAGTTCGATCATCCGGTCGCCCTTTCCCTAAGTCAAGCCTACCAACTTAAGGAAAGGGCGATCGGATAGTCGAACCTATCGACGCGGTGGCTTTAGTTAGTATCGGGCAAATCAATTGTGTGGAAGGTCCATTATAACTAGTGACTTTTGTCGACGACTTATAGCTACTTATTACAACACTTATAAGTACTATTAAATATTAATAAAAATTTTGTAGCCCACAGAGCAGGTGGTTACTAGAGATGCCTTTACACGCAAGGAGAAGAAACAAAAATAAAGGCAGCAAGGGGCGAGCTTAGGCAGATCACTGTCATTTGATTTGTAAAAAAAATGCATCTTAACAGCCTGCAGGCAACTTGCATTGCTCTGCAAACTATTAGTATTTACCTTTCAAAAAGCAAATCGGCTAATGATCAACTGGTCCTTTTTACAATTGCGAGGGATTTATGACAAATCTCCCCTCTTCTCGTAGCTGTGGTAACAGATTCCAAACTAACCAAAGCCGCTAATAAGTAAAACAGTTAATAAGAAGAAGGTTCGACTTGTTATATATAAAACCGAATATTTTGTTGGAGTATTTAGTTTGACCCCATTTACAAATGTTTTTAATTTACTTACCACAGTAAAAACTACGTAAAATACGTGGAAGGCTTTGATTTCGTTTCACTAAAACTGTTAATGTATTATGTAAATGAATAAGTAAAATACAGTAAAAAAACACTTATCTGTGGAACGTAATGCGACAGTTTTAATTATTCTCTTTATCACTTCCATTTGAATGCGCAGGAAATAGTAATTATAGTTTTATTTCTAACAATCTTTGAATGATCGCTCGCCGCCAGTCAATACACGAATGATGAAGTCATGCATTCGAGAAATGCGTGCACCCGCCTGGTGCCAAATTTAGGTTGTCACGTGGTTGCCTCCAGTCATTGAAATAGTTGACAAATTGGCTATCTTGGCACATCTAATCATTCGGATGTCAGTGATGTAGCTACTGCTGCCCACAAAGTACAAACTAGTGCCCCTAGTGGAAATCCATTCCGGATATGTCCTTCATAAATAATGCCATTTTGAACTCTCCACGATGGGCTATATCTCTTCACCTTGCTTGCTCGCTCGTGTATCGTTTATCCGATATCTTTATATATATTTTTTAAAAGTATATTTAAAATACAAGAAAATATAATAAAAAAGAAAATTAAAATATGTAAACAAAAACATCCAAAATTTATCCAAATTAAATTAATAATCAGTAAGTATAATGAACATCAACAAGCATTATCTCTCAAAAATGATGATAAGAATGAAAAAGAAGTAAGGCCGAAAACATATTATAAAACAGGTGTATAAACTAACTCCTTATCGTCACCTTTGCTAATGGTACACTGTTTCAGTACTTAATAAAGGGCATCATCACGTTATCGGTTTGATATTAACAGTACAACTTTTTTTTAAATTGGTTAACTGTGTCAATAAAAATGTCTATTTCATTATTAGAGCAATGTACATTAGGTATTGTAATTTCTTAATGTCCGCAGTAAATGAGAGAAATATCCCCTATTTGTGTGATAGGCTTTAATATAGAAAATGTCTTTTATCCTCCTTGTTGATTTTCTTGTTGGTGTATTAATATTGATTTGTGATAAAATGTTTGGAGTATCAATTGATTCATGTTTAATTTTGTACAAAAGGAATACATAAGAAATTTTACGTCTGACTGACAGAGATTGTAGTTTATATTGCGAAAATCGATAATTATACGTTCCAAATTGATCAGATAAACCTTCACGACATGCTATCACAGGGGTTAATTTTCTTTGTAGTGATGTATATTGTATAATTTTATTAAATATCGTATAATTGCATAATTTAAATATGTTAATAATATAGTTGAAGCTAACTTAGTGAGAAAGATCGTACTATACGTTAGACTCAGATGTACAAGAAATTTTTCTGGACAGACATGAATGATATGGGATATCATAATTTTATACCGAAAACGTCATCTTGGACAATGAAATAAGTAAACATCGCAGCATTGACATTTTCTGAAATTCCAGAAATGTCTTTAAAATCTCAATACAAAAATCCATAGCTGATTATTTTTTTATGGCTTCATAAATAAAACCAAAATACAAAATTAAATTTAAATTAAGCAAAATAAATCTTTGAACCTTTTTTTGTGACATTATTTTGCCTACAAAATTTTGGCATCTTCATCATTGTTATTTGTAACTAAATAATCCATAAACTTTATTGCGTAAACCACACATTTTGTAAACATATTTATTAGACATATTTACACGCCGATCATATATATATGTATGTGATTTATTTAGTTATATGTTATATAATAAATCACCCTTTGAATTAGGAACTCCATTGAAAAATATAATGGCTTTAAAAATATGTATTCATGTAGAGCAGCAAACGCCGATTCTGAATATATAACTTTTATTATATGTAATGTAAGTAAAATTTATAAATCGTTTTTTAAAAGTTAATAAAAAATCATCTCATCCACACACCTTGTTATGTTGGTAACATTGCATTTGGAACATCTTACGTCACGTGCGTATTCTGTTTTTGGATTATTATGGGCATTTTTATTTTTCGTTTTTTTTTTTGTACATTAAATATGTATTTTTTTTTAGTTTTGGCGAAATTTAAACTTAATTTGGAGGGTGACTTTAAACTCTATAATTGTTGTTCAATCTAAAATAAAGTATTATTAGAGGAATAAATTATAAGAGCATTCATAAGCAAACCAATTTCCGATATAGATATTATGATAAAATTAATGCTCAATACTATTATTATTCCTTTAATTAAGTATCTAAAAAGGTACATAATTTTATTAGTTATGTTTAGTGATGGTTTACTATGAATGGAATGTAAAATTATCTACGGTAAAGCTCATCCTTGTTTTGACATTTGGCATTCTAACCCAAAAACTGATCAAAATCGACCGGCCATAGATTTGGATGCTTTTTGGCGGTCTTTGAAAAATTGGAACATTGAAAATTATTTTAATTATGACAACTAACTTTAAAGTAAAATCGAAATATATCGGTATTTAAGAGGAACGGCTGTGCGGCCTCTTTCATACAAAATTTAATTTTAATTCGAAGCAAAAATACTCACCTAAAACTAATGATTTTTTTTTCATCAAAAAGTATAGTAAATATCTTGTACAGATAAGAAGAAATTTATTTATTTTTCTTTTACATTATGAAAAATAGGCTATTAAAGGAATTGATTTTTGGGGTATTAGAGGCACCTTTAACAATTATTTGGGGGCTAACGGTGATCAAAAAACAAAAGTTTTACCCCGTCTTCTTTGAAAACATAATAAAATAAAACATTAAAAACTGTATATATTAAAATAAGCTTTATGGTGGACTTTTAATTAAATTAAAAAAGACGAATTTACGTTTGGAAAACAAATCGACCCGAAAAAAGTTTTCTTTTTTTATGTTTTATTTTCATATTTTTATTTAAGTAATCACATTTATATAGCAAATATGATAATAAAAAAAAAAACTAATCAATAAACCCGCGAATAATTTTCTTAGTTGCCTCTAAAATTAAGATTATTTTTTTCATTGCCCGTATTTCATTAAAAAAAAAAACAAAAAACTTCTCATGCATACCAGATATTCACTAAACCTTTAATTTAAAAAAATATATATACCATTCAGTTTGGGTTGGCATTTTGGCATCAAATCCAATATTAAGCTGACCGGTCAGTGGCTGAGTTGGCATCGCGTTTGGGTCTCACCCAGGCGTCGTGAGTTCAATTCCTCGGCTGACTAAGTCCTCCATTACGACACAAGCAACATCTTCCGCTTACTGTGATGGTAGTAGGAGATTTTCAAATATTGTCAGGTTATTCGTAACCAGGGAATATTTGTCTTTCTTTTAAGAAAATTAAGAAATTAAATGAAAGCTTTGTATGAAACAGCCGTTCCTCTTAAGTTTGAAAGTCATTGTTGATAAAAAAAAAACAAAAAAAATGGACTGGAGTTCCTTACCAGGGCAAGTCTTATTGTTTATCATATTCTTCAGACGCCATATAATATAAGCTCTGTACTATACTCGTCAATCTTACAATTTATAATTATTAGTTTCTTCATCAGGTTCAGGGTTCATCCGGCATATCCGTATATCAAACATTGCGTAAGCAAATTGTAACCAAAACTCGTTACCGAAACACCAAATCATAATATACATCCTCGAATATCGGATCGCTTTGCCCAAAATGGCCGTAGTTTCATACAGTATTCGTGATGATTGTCTCTCGTGTCGGGAGTCGAACCCTCGCGCCTCGCCTCCCAGGGGGGGAGTTTCCGTAATACCACACCATCTGATTTATTCTTCCACCTCTATGAATCTTTGATGGAAAAGAAGTGATCTCATTGCTTCAGAGCAGGGTATCCAACGATCAAAATGGATATTCCGAAATTCTTAGAAATGGGTGAAAATTTTACTGAACTAACAATTTAATTAACTCACCATCACTGAAAAGAGAAATAATAATAATATTTTAATTTTTATAAAGTTATTGAGTTGTGAATTTTTGCTTGCGTTTGGGTGCCATAATTGATTTCTTAGCGAAAGTAATATCTTGCAACGACTATTATATCTTTAAACAAAGAAAAAAAAACATTCATTTGAAAATTTTACTTTATACCAAAAATTGATTTTTTCAAAATATATTTAAATAAAAAAAAGTTCAATTTGAAAATATTCTTCACAAACAAACCTTTTACTTTTGAATATGTAATCTGTGGCTAACCATAGTAGTATATATATGAGCTAACCCCAATACAACATGGCGGGTTAAATGTTTTTCACAATTATTTTAAAACGTTATAGCAACAGTTTTACATATAGGATTTCATTCAAATACTCTCTAAACCTTTCCGGCACTAATAAGAACAAACTGTGCTATTTTCAGCGAAACCGGTAAAGCAGTTTTCGAGAAAAAACAAGCACACACAGACAAACATTCTTTTTTTTATATATAGAAATAACCAGCACCTAAGATTTATTACTAATGAACTAAGATTTATTACTAATGAACTAAGATTTATTACTAACGACTTATTGTTAGCAATGATAGGCGAATAATCATTTCATACAACTGTAACATGACAAGGAGAGTGATTTGTTTAGGCTGTATCTCCGTCACCATATATTTCATCAGCCTTAGAATATGCAAGGGGAATTAGGAACAAGTGACCATTCACGTTAAAATCCCGTATATCTTTTTTTTTTTTATATGAATACCTCACAAGAGTCCCAACTGCTCCCAACCGTCTGGAGCCAGTGAGACTATGCCATTCCCAATTGGGGAATGTTGTGAGGCTGAAGGTATTGGGGAGGGGAAGGAGAAGGGGAAGAGGAAGGTTAGGAATACCTGGCTATTCAGATCTGGTCACCAAACACAGCTAAAAGCCATTTCAAGCAACGTTTCAATTCTGAATGGTGGTCTTTCACCAGGGCGATACTGAGAGTATCTTCCACTCTGGAACGTGCGCAAATATACTCTATATTATTCTTAAATGAATTAATTGTGAAACAACACAAATTAATTAAATAAAAATTACTTGCGCACGCCGGGATTTGAACCCGCGACCTTCGGATTCGTAGTCGAGAGCCTTACCCCTCGACCATGGGGGCCGTCATATCTACTCGTAACTGGCTACCTCGTAAATTCCAGAGATGTAGAGAGAGAGGAATCTCTCACAACAATGAATTGGAATATTTTAGGTTCATTAAAAAGTATATTGCATAACAGTATTAAAGTGTGAGCTATCGCGAGGAGGAAATTTTTTATAATATCCCTAATTGCATCAATTCAAATTCTTACATCGCATAATATAACCCAAAAATCAATCTCCGTAATCACATGTCACATTCTGTGATTTCGCGATTACCACGATTTTGGCAAAATTATTAATTTATTTTTTTATTACTCATCCACAAATTCATCCATTACTCATCATAAATACAGAGTAAAAGATTTCGAATTTAAATTTTCTCAACATTTGAGAAGATAGGTATACAAAAAAGTTTTAATTTTATTTAAAGAAAGTATAAATATATCTACTGTTTTAGAAATTTTATTCGAAAGCAGTGTGGTATTTTGAATACGTCGTGGCGATGACTACGGCTGATGCATGTATATTAGTAACATCACTTTTTGATGCCATGGCTTCCTGGAGCGTCCACAACTTTGTACGTCATGCATTTCCCTCACACTTTATTTCATCCATTATTAAAGCATCTCTTTTAAGGTGGTCCACCGGCTAAAACTCCAAAAAAATCACGCACTTCTTATGCAGGTGGCGACAAGGTTGAGATTCCCGCTTAACATTGGCCGCATGTTTCGATTTCCGCAAAAAAACCATCACCAAAATGCGTATTTTATTCTATTCTGTAAAGCACAGACATAAATATTAAATATTTTATTGTCATATTCTAAAATAACTTAATTTACCACAATGAACCATACGACAATATCGGAAAACGGGTTCGTAAGTAGGAGAGTTTGCGCTTTAAACATTTTTTTAATATCTGATACTTTATTTTTTTTTAATACACCAAAAAAATTCGTCGTTAAACAAAAGGGTAAGGTGTGTTCTATTTGCAGTATTTAATTAAATCATGTATGATATTTCTAGGCCATCAAATTATTAAACCGAAAACACATGATTTTGCATTACTTCCCATTGCATCGCCTTAATCTTATTTGTTACATTCTCATGGACCTTTGTCAGACCTCCCCAATCGAGTTAAGGTTGTACACCGTTTTATCAAACATACGTCTATATTTCGATAGTTACCCACTTGCAGTTTGGGAAACGACCATTCCGCACTAAAATCAGGCGTTCTTACGACTGCTAATAATAAAAGTATGATAATCTGAAAAACTTAAAAAACTATTGACTCTATGCAGAAACGGGTGGTCCATTTGATAAGTCCCCCTACATAAAAAAGGTGGGAATATTGTCTATATTCTACCGTTATTTGAATGGAAGATACTGATTTTTTTTTTTACCGACCAATGTCCAATAACACAGAATACATAACACGAAATAAAAAAAGCAAGATCTACATAAAAAGAACAGCACATACATGATACAAGAGTGAAGCAATGACAAAAATATACATTTGAGAGAACATTCAAGTCAAAGCTTGAACAAAGTTTTAGTAGAGTCCAAGATTTGAGACATTCTAAATGATATCCTAGTGAGGTTAAACATTCTAACGTTTCAAAAAAATACAATGTAAACAAACTTCGAGTTCTAATTTCATAAAGCCCCCCAAAATCATTCAGACCAAAATTTTCAAGGCCCTGGCTTGAGTGAACAAATCTCGATATTCTGGACAGTGGTGAATGGTACCCATAATTAGTAGAGTGTTTATTGAAGAAAAGCATTTCATTGTTTCTGAGTCTACAGCAAGAAATGATGAAGGGAATGAGTAGCAAAAAAGAAGGTGAGTCAATAATACAATTAGTTATTTAAAAAAATGCAAATAAGTCCTTCCGAAGCTTTTCTAATGTAGTTAATAAATATTTCATAATTTACTTACCGTAGTCAAAATCACGCGAAATAAATGCGGACAAATCGTGTTAAAATCACGTGACCTTTGCTGCCAGCCGTCGTAATGGCACGTTGAGCCAAGTCTATTAATTCTGAGTAAGTGAGTTAATAAGTGAGTTAGATATGATTTTTCCATGCGGCATTTTACGTGTATTTCTCCCACAGCCCTGTTTCCAGAACACATCGCGTTCTGATTGGTGCGCAGCTTTAGCCTTATATTTACAAATTTATGAATCAATCTTCGATATGATGAATCTTGTATACACGTATTTGGCTGGGGTTTGGTTTTATCGGAGATGTCGACAGACTTTGTCTGGTATTGAATCCTCAATAACTCGATACGTGTTTGAATTTATTCAGAAGGTATTCAAATTATTTGTACATTTTTTTCCAAACGCTTTAACCCTAGGAGAGTAATCCCAGTCTCTTTGGCTAACACTGCGCATGTTTCATGCTGTATCTCTCGAACGAATGCGCCGATCGGGCTAGTTCTCCGTGCCAACTCTGATACCGATCAGGGCTTTCAGGGAGTGACCACGCTACGGGGGTAGGTACTGCCATTTTCTATGTAATACGATACCCTTGTTAGTCCAGTCTACAGACACAAGGTATAATTATAAACATATTTTTTTATGTGACACCTCACAAGAGCGCCCCTGTATGATGAACAAAGCACATACTATATCGCTACCCGCTTGGGCAAAGTTGTGAGGCGGCTTAAGGAGGGGGATGTAGGAAAGGATTTGTTTATGCGGGCCTTGTCATGATGCTAAAATTTTTTAAGATTTCGTCAGTGCCAGTTGTAAAATAGTAAATGATTCTAAATGGCAACACCAAGACGGTTGAAAGAGAAAATAATTTAACTTTAGAGTAGCGCTACGGTCTGACTGAATATTAATCACATTAATATTTTTTTTAAATGTTCAGATATTAGTGGTAATATACTCGTATACCATAGATTTAATTTTAATTGTACCAGTCTGAAAATGCCTGTGATAGGGTGAAATCAGTCCCATCGAAAATAAACAAGTGGAAGATAGTTTAAAAAGGTTTTTTAAAAACTGTTTTAAAAAAAAATAGTTGTAAAGCGCCCTTGAGGTGATTTTACCACTAAAAGGGCGCTATACAAATCAAATTATAATTGTTTTTGTGTTTAATTCGTAGAACTCCATTTAATTAAAAAAAAAATTAATGTGAATCAAATTTAATAGTGTTATTATTATGTTGTGCAAGTATTTTTGGTTGTTAGTTTGAAAATGACCTTAAACGCCGAAAGAGCTGTCAGAATAATAAAAACTAAAAATACTCGCAGAACTTAATAATAATATTATTAAATTTCATTTACAATAAAATTTTTAAACAAATTAATATTGAAATTTTCAGTTTCTCTATGTCACATCTGTGCTGAACCAAATGACTTCCGACGCCGTCCACTGGCTGAATAACCTCAGCATCCCACTATGACCTCAGCCAACTCTTTTCCACCATAGGAAAAATATGAAGAAGAAGTACCAATAAATAAAAATAATATTACAACACGTAATACTGATAAAACAACATTTTCACAAATTGACCGCGCTTAAATATTTACAGCACTATCCGACCAATCATGTTAAACATTGAGCCGACCGCTGGACCAATCGCAGCGGCCCTTATCAGCCGGCTAATCACCGGCGAGCAATTTAATGTCACGTGCACATACTGCTCATGTCACGTCATAGTTTATTCATGCGGTGCTAGCGTCACGGCGGAATTACTCGGTGATTGCAACGCTGCCACCAGTAGTGCATCGGACATCATTTATTAATATATAGTTTGACGGGTGATGGTTATTGGTGATAGATAGGTTTTTAATAAACTAATAATGACTTGGAATAAACTCCTCCCAGAACTAAAAGATGCGTAAGTCCGACAGAATTTCGGTTAAATAAACTTTCCATTTCAGACTTTCATATCCTTAAAATTAATATACCTGCAAGTATCACCTAATATATACATACATTTTTTAAAAAATAAATATAATTATTCCCTGGTTACGAATAACCTGTCAATATTTGAAAATCTCTTACTACCATCACAGTAAGCGGAAGATGTTGCTTGTGTCGTAAATGGAGGACTTAGCCAGCCGAGGAATTGAACTCACGATGCCTGGGTGAGACCCAAATGCGATGCCAACTCAGCCACTGACCGGTCTATAGGATATATTAGCTTATTTTATTAACACTACTTGAAGCCTCAGACTTCAATCCGTTTCTATCGTATCTATGGACGAATAATATTTAGGACGATAAATTCTAATATGTAATGTACCACCCATCATTAAAATATGCGTTTCCTTTCCTAAGAACGAACAGTTGTTTAAAAAGAAATACCAGGATTAACTAATATTTGTAATAATATGTGTTTTCCAATGTATTTCATTTGCCCGCATGCAGGACCAATCTTAGGATATATTCTCCAACTCCCCGTATTTGTGCGCAATATAACGCACAATTTCGACATTCTTCACAATACCCTTTCAAAATATCGAATCGAAGTAATATGTACGATCACAGATTGATGCACGAGTACCAAATGTATCGAGAACATCTCCTGTCCCGATCCCATCTTCCTCTTCCTCTCCCCTCTTCCTTCTTAATTTGTTTTTCTAATAAAACATCTGTACTTAACCACTGTTAGCACAATTAACTCTGTTGTCTTACCTTTTGTTAAATTTCATTTGTATTAAAAGTTATTTGTTTCTTAGAAATAAATAAATGCTACGTCCTCTGCATGCACCATATATGAACTTTGCTAAAAAACAATGTTTATCTCATGTGACCTGCCAGGTAAGTATGGTCCTGTATAATATTATCTGCCTTTACATAAAATTAATAACTTGCATACTTTATATAATTAAATATTTATTACATGCGAGCTGATGTGTACCCGGCCTTGCTCGGGATTTTTTTTTTTTTTTGTTATAAAGGTGTGAATTCTTGCTTGTCGTTTGGTTGCCATAATTGATTTGACAGCGATCTACTATCTCTAAACAAAGAAACAAAAAATGTTACTTCATTCCTTCATTTTTTTCGAAATATATTTAAATAAATAAAGTTCTTTAGTAGGTACCAACTTGTGTTTTCATTTTGAAAATATTCGGCCCAAACAAAGCTTCTTCTTTTGAATATGTAAACTGTGGCCAACCAGAGTGGTACAACTATGGGCTAACCTCAATACAAGATGGTGGGTTTAATGTTTTTGATACTAATTTTAAAACGTTATAAAAAGAGTTTAACATACTCTATTTCAACTACTGTCTAAACCTTCACGGCACTAATCAGAATAAACTGCGCTATTTTCAGCGAAACCGGTCATGCAATATTTGAGAAAGTCGAGGACAGACAGACAGACAAACAAACATTTATTATTATATATAAAGATTTAAAAATATATATATTAGCATAGCATTTATCAAAATTTTACCTTTTTTTGACCGTCCTAAGTATGTTTTAAAAAAAAATTTAAATCTTGACTAACAAAAAGTACTGTGAAGACTGTTCTTTAAAATGGTGAGAAAAAAAAAGAATATTGCCCTTTTCATTTTTTCATAAACCTTAACTTTATTGGATTTTAAAATACGGATTACAAAACAAAGGTTTATAAAAAAAAAATGTGCCGGGAAAGGATTTAAAATATATCAATTTTATTAAATTACACGTTTTTTAAACATTTTGTAAAATATGCATACGACGCTGGGGAAATATATTTCTGATTTGATTTTGATAAATGTTATATACCAAAGTAAATGAAGAAAAAATATATATTTAATCATAATTTATCTCTTTAAAAACATTATGTTTATCGTATTGCGTAATAATATTGTCATACTATAATATTGTCGTCTACCCCTTAACCTTCAGGACGCCGAAATACCCATCGGAAACGTAAAAGTTATGTCCGTTGAATGCCTTTGTATCCGATCGGATCAAAATTTGTTTCATCATCAAAATCATTTCTCTGTATATAAGTAGGTATTCTGAGGAAACTATTTTTGATAGATATATACATTTTTTTTAATATGTCAACACAATAATCTGGTAAGACGGTACAATTTAAAAAAAAAACTTCATTTTACAAAACCAGATAAGCTCAGGCGGGCCTGGCGCAAATTAACCCTCGGTACACTACCGAAGTATGAGATCATGGGAGCACAGCGTTCCAAAGGTGAAGGTGGATAAAAATAGAAAATGCTCACGTAATGATACTTTTGAATTTTACTGAAAGAAAAATAAACATTCCTAGATTACGTAAAACTGTACAATATTTGAAATGTCTCCCCATTCCCATCATACCAAGCTGAAAGTTTTGCTTATGCACATTTTTAATTTAAAATTATTATTTTTTTTAAAAATATTTTTATTTATTTATTTTTTTATTTGGGAAAACATACAGTTATAATACAATACATAGATTAATTTGTTGCATTAACCAGTGATGTTTCCAAATCCAGTGAAGAGTAATTGTGGAAGATTCTCATTTTCAACAGACGCTTTAGACCACTCGGCTACAAACCAATCAATGTTAATCACACAAACTGAAAAATAAATACATAATTAGTGAAAATTCAACCGGTTAACGTACTACCAACACACGATTAGGTACGCAAGCGTTAACGTAGTCAAATTACAGTGTAGTCCCGCTAACTAGGTAACGCCATTTACCACTGATATCAAACCGCCCCCCCTGGGCGCATCCGGGGGGCGGTTCCGGGGGGCGGGGAGGTAATGGGGGGCGGCACGTAGTAATAGAGGGCAGAATATAAATTGGCCTCATTAAAGCATTTGCAGTGAGCCACTGTAGTCTGTACCTACAGTGGACGGGGTTGTAATGTCGTGTCGCGATTATTATGGGTTATGCATTTCATAAGGGATGAATTAATTTAGCATTAAATAAATAATAATTAACACGTTGTTTTAACAACCGTTTTTAATAATACGTTGTCAACATGTTTCAGAACCAATGGTTTCTTCATCGGGATACAAAGTGAACTAAAATCATGCAAGTACAGACATTCGACGGCCTCCGTGGTCGAGGGTTAAGGCTCTCGACTACGAATACGAAGGTCGCAGGTTCAAATCCCGGCGTGCGCAAGCAAATTTTATTTAGTTTAATTGTATTCTTTCACAATTAATTAATTAAAAATAATATGTAGTATACTTGCGCACGTTCAAGAATGAAAGATACTCTCAGTATTGCCCTGGTGAAAGACCACCATTCGGAATTGAAACGTTGCTTGAAATGGCTTTTTCCGTGTTTGATGATCAGATCAGAATAGACAGGTAATTCTCTACCCTCTTTCCCCCTTCTCCTTCCCATCCCTACTGCCTTCAGCCTCATAATATTTCACAATTGGGGGTGCTATATTATCACTGGCTCCAGACGATTGGGAGCAGTTGGGAATCATTTACGGTATTCACATAGAACATTTAAAACGGAATTTTTAAATCGTTATTTAAAAGTGAATAAAATATAGTCTCATCGAAATAAGTCGTTATGATGGTACAATTGAATTTGGAACATCTGACGTCATATGTGCATTCTGTTTTTGGATTAGTACGGAAATTTTTATTTTAAGATTTTTTTTTGTATTTTAAAGATGTATGTTTTTAGTTTTGGCGAAATTTAAACTCAATTTGGGTAACTTTAAGCTCTATCATTATTATTAAATACAATTTTTAAAAATATTGTAATGAAATAAATATTCAAGGAGTATTTATGATTAAACCAATTATCAATAAAGATCTTATGATAATGTTAATGCTCAATAATATTATTATTCTTTGAGTTAAAGTTTCTAATAAATAATTTTCATACTTGTGTTTAGTTATGGTTTATATACTATGAATAGAATATATAAATATATACGGTAAATCTCATTAATAATAATAATAATAATAATCGGATTATTTTTATAGCGCCGTTTTTGTGAAAAATCACCTCTTGGCATTCTTACCCCAAAACTGATTAAAACCGACCGGCCATAGATTTGGAACATTTTGACGGGCTTTGAAAAATGTATACTTTGAAAATTATTTTAATTTGAAACCTAACATTAAAAAAAAGCCTCATGAGATAAATTAGAAATTTTTGAAATAAGTTAAAGTGTCAACTTTGAATTAAATATTATTAATAACCTGGCCATTCTACAAATACCCACCCCTTAAATTTAGTTTTACATTAATTGCTAATCAGTTACCCCCTCCCTCTATTACTCTCCAGTCACTCATTTCACAGTTTTGTTTATGTCTATAATTGTAGGTCATTTTAATTTTTGTTCAATTTGCATCCCGAATCATTGATTCTGAAACATGTTAGCGATGCATTTTTACAAACAGTAAATCGAGGGTTTATTTTTAATCAATTGTTAAAAAGGTATTTTGTATGAACCACTTTTTAATAAATAAATACTAAAATTAATAAATCTAAACCATCCTAATATAATCAAATACAAAAAAAATCGTCTCTTAAATTTTATAAATGAGTTAAAAATGACTTTGTAATCACTACTTTTTTAATATATACATGTCAACATGTTTAGAAAGCGATGCTTTCCTCATCAGGAATATATAGAATACTGTTGAGGAAAGCGGCGCTTTCTATATATGTTGATATGTATATATTAATAAAGTGGTGGTTAAAAAGTAATTTTTTATTAATTTATCAATAATGTCGCCACAAAATGAATACCAAACTTCTGTAGAAATTATCTTAAATTTAATCTCATCGTCACATTAATAGAATAATTATATTTATGTTGACGCCTTGGTTGTTCCTTGATTTCTTTTAAATTTCTATTTTATAAAACAAATATAATAATTATTTTTACATTGAAAGTCAATTATTTGTCGTATCTGTAGTATCATGTTGTATTTTTTTAGTATTATTTGTATCTTGACGAAGGAACCATTGGTTTCAAAACATATTGATATTTATTTATTTGCCCAGAATATCTCTGAAGCATTCGAAATTTTCATCAAGATGTACCGAAATTATGGTTTAGGGGATGGGGAAGGGGGCTGGGGATAATTTTTCGAAATTTCGTGTACTTCAAGTTTGCAAAAATTCATCAAGCTCGTAATTAAACTGTAGATTTGTATTCAAAATAAAGAAGCACCGCCCGCCCGGAACATTATTCTTTATATAATAGAAATAAGATTGCGACACAAAGTATCTTTTAACTCTTAGGGGTAGTTACTTGACATGTATGTTTAATATTTCCGTTAATATGCTGATAAAGTATCTGCATTTTCACAAATAAGGTGTTATTTTAGTTCATAAAGCTGTCCCAAACTAAACAGATTTAAAAAATATATATACGACAGTAGATATACTTATTGAACATATTCGTATTGCATTGTAAATTCCAATAGCTGTTTATTATTGTGGCAACAGTATATATATACAATTCACAGTTTCACAACGTACGCTTACTACAGAGATCCATTACTGGAAATAATTATTATCGTTTCGACAAGGCGTCTCCAGGGGCCCGATTTCGAATCTTTTTAAAAGACATTGCCCTTATCCATAAGGTTAAGGCCAATACATTTAAAAAAAAGTTTAATTATGACAGTATTATTAAAAATCGGTGGTCTATAAATTAATATGTATCGATTGTAACTTTTTTTTATATAGGAAAGACTTTTTAACACTTGAGTTAAGGAGCACCTAAGGTATTTTTAAGTAATAATAATTATTTTGAATTTGCCAAGCATGTTTTGGAAACAAATAATTTTTTAAAATAAATAAAGTTCTTAAATTTTTTCATAAGAATAGAGTTTGTAAATAGATAATTTAAAAATTTTAGAAATTAGATAAAGTGTTAATAGTCAATTAAATATGATTAATAATAAAAAAATCTTTAAAAATGGGAATTAATATTAACTATTACTAATTGTTTTTTTATTTTTTTTATTGTCATTTTCTTTCTTTTATTATATTGGAAAGTGATAAAAACAAATTTATGTTGAAACTCCTAACATATTCTTATTATCTAATATTTTATAATATTTAAAAAAAAATATATTTTTACATATTTATTTGATTACTTACCTACTTTAATCACATATTGTTAATTTTTGATCATATTTGTAGTTTGTCTATTCTTACATTATTATTTTCTATGTTTATTATTTGCCTATACTTGTCATTATTTTTTAGCATACTGTGTTTCCTGATGAGGGAAGCTTCGATTTCCAAACACGTTGATATTTACGTCTTAAACAGGGGTGTATACAAAGTAATTCTTATTAATTTTATTAATAATGACACCAGAAAGCAATCATATATTTATTGAGGAAATTATTTTTACTTATACCTACATGTACACTTGTATTTTATTATATTTTTTAAAATATACATCACTTTTATCTGAGATATTTCACAAATATCGCAAGTTTGTTAAGTCGGTTAGTTTATTAATATTATTATGCGACGAGTAACTCATAAATAATTATTTTTATAAACAATAATTATTAGCCTGAAAACACTCATCCAAATTGAAAAAACCTTCCGAGCAAAGATAAATGTCGCCAGCAGGACTCGAACCCACACCCTTCTAATATCCGGTCAGATGCTCTACCATTGAGCTACGTCGGCTTATCGAAAACCCGCCAAGTTAATCAATATATAATAGTGTTTTCATTCAATAATTACGGTTTTTTATTATATTTCACCTGTAAACAACCAACTTTATTTGTATGAGGAAGGCTTGTAACGGCTAAATCTCTCACTAGGTGGCGTCGAGACAAATTATGTCTTCATTTTATTGGTGAAAAATGTTTGACTTGTCAATTATTTATTAATTGATAAACTAAAGTTTTGAAGACAAGATTTTTGTGCATAGCGCAAAGGGTAACAATTATTTTTATAAACAATAATTATTAGCCTGAAACACTCATCCAAATTGAAAAAACCTTCCGAGCAAAGATAAATGTCGCCGGCAGGACTCGAACCCACACCCTTCTAATATCTGGTCAGATGCTCTACCATTGAGCTACGTCGGCTTATCGCAAACCCGCCAAGTTAATCAATATATACTAGTGTTTCATTCAAGTCCTTTCAATATATACTAGTCAATATATACTAGTGTTTCATTCGAGTCCTGCCGGCGACATTTATCTTTGCTCGGAAGGTTTTTTCAATTTGGATGAGTGTTTTCAGGCTAATAATTATTGTTTATAAAAATAATTGTTACCCTTTGCGCTATGCACAAAAATCTTGTCTTAAAAAAAAAAACTTTACTTTGTCAATTAATCATAAATAATGTTTGAACTCAGTAATTACGAGTTTTTCTTTTGTTAAAACTGCGCAAATATCGATATTGTAAGAGAATGTTATTCGCTGAATGATACCTGTCATCTGAGGGATCCGGAACCACAGTTAAGTAAAAAGTATTTAAACCTAAGGAAGAGGACAATGTTTTATACTTAAAGAGAATCAGAATCGGGTCCCAGGCGTCCACGTCTCGCCCTACATCGGCGGAGGCACTGGACATCTTCCCTTTGGAATCAGTGGAAGATGGTCTTCTAGCATCAGATGCCATTACAACGTAAAATATTACGATATTTTATAATATTTTTGCTAATTTCACCATTTGTTTTTTACATATTGTGTAAAAGTAGGGTGTCTGAGCAATTCGTCTTATGAGCAGTGGGGGTTTTCTCTGAAATGCATCTGTACAGTGAACCCCACGAAAAAAGACAAGCTTGTATTATAATTTTAGTATACTTTTAAACAGCGGGCTATTTAAATTCGTGCTAGAAAATCCACACGTCCGTATTAATAACGCCAGAGAGTGGATCCGAAATGAATACCATACGTGCGTAATGAATTGAGAACTTATGAAACTTTCCTTTCTAAGAGAAAATTCATATGAAAAAATACTCGTGGCGCTTTAGTGGCAAATCGTGGAATAAGCTTGCATACCTTAGGAAACTGTTAGCTGCCTTGGTGGGCAGCGATTATGGAATTTGTTAATACAAAATTTTGCAAGAATCAATAGATTTTTTTCTCTGCTTTTTGTATTTCCGTTTTCAGTTTTTTGCGTAAATTGTGATTATAGTATTTATTATTATCATATACTATTATTTTAACAAACGGATTGCAATTTTTGGAGCACAGAATGTCAGCTGGGAATGCTGTCCTTGTTCAACTGGTATTTTAATGGAAGATGCTCTGAGGAACTAGTGTCATTGAACTCTTCGGCAGAAGTGCACAGTCGGGAAACACGCAAAACGCGCGCCCAACATTTTGTATATGGTTGACATTTGTCACATGAGAGCGGATCGCTTCTACGATTCGTTCTTGTGCACAACAGTTTAGCTGTGGAATAATCTGTCGGTATCTGTGTTTCCTCCCTCCAAAAACATGGGTCTCTTCAAGACCTAAATTCACTCCTTCCTATCCTGTAAAAGACTCTCCACACAGCATCCCCAAAGATGATATATGCCTTGCGGGAAATTATTTCCCTCAGAGCCTTATGTGTGTAGTTATTGTAAAAATATATATATATTTTTTTTTTTATAACCCACAATATTAAATTAATTAGTCACAGATGCTTTAATGAATCGTCAAATTGTATCTTTTTGTTAGATCGATAACCTCTGATACAGTGATATGATATATATCGTATTGTAAAATTTTTGTGTACAGTGCCAGGGAATATTTCTCCCTCTTCCTGCATCAACTGTGGTTAGAGGTGCATAAATGTGGAGATAATGTTCTATTCCCAGTGAGCGGGCTGCCTATTACTACTGTAGGGCTTTTATTTATTTTTATTTCAAAGAATTGTAAGCTGTATTATATGTGCTAGCAGCACTTGCTTATAGCAATCTTATATTTAATAAGATACAGTGATATCATAAAATTCTTTTAGATCTTGCTAAAAATATGTTCAATTATGGAAAACACCAACATGCATTTTTATTAAATTCTTCGATCAGCCATTGCGCAGGAGTAGCTTGCTCAAATTGCGCCTCCCATCACACAGCTCTGCCATACCTCTCGTTAATAGCATGTTGGTAAACCATCCCTTGAAATTTCAGCCAAAAAACATCAAATGTTCTCAACATCCAAACTAAAGTGCCTAAATAACTCGTGATGTTTAATAATAATTGTTCATGTTTTTGATTAAGGGAGTATTTTGGTTGGGGCTAGAGGGGCTAATTTATATATTTAACTTTCATCCCTTTACGCAAAATGGTCGCTTTTTAGTGTGCCAACATTTTACACCAATAAATGTTCTCATCCGGTCAGGGTTGTCAAAATTAAAAAAAAAATTGTTGCATCAAAATTATGACAATCAATTAAATTAATTTGACGTATAGTGTGACAAAAGTTGTCACACAAATTGTTAATAAAATCCATTATTTATTTAAATATTAGGTCTGAAGTAAAGAAGATTAAAGAACAAAACATTTGAATGTTTTTTTACAAAACAAAAATTGTGCCACGAACACAAGTACGCGTATGCAAGGGAACGAAAGATTTTAGACTTGTTTTAGAAGACTGCGTGTAATGCGACATGTAATGCAACGCGAATTCGTCGTTTGGATGACAATACAAATATACAATTGACGGCCTCCATGGTCGATGGGTAAAGCTCTCGACTACGAATACGAAGGTCGCGGGTTCAAATCCTGGCGTGCGCAAGTAAATTTTGTTTAATTAATTTGTGCTGTTTCAAAATTAATTTATTTAAAAATAATATAGTACATTTGCGCACGTTCCAGAGTGGAAGATACTCTCAGTGTCGCCCTGGTGAAAGAACACCATTCAGAATTGAAACGTTTCTTGAAATGGCTTTTAGCCGTGTTTGGTAACCAGTTCTGAATAGCCAGGTATTTCCCCACCTTCCTCTTTCCATTCACCTTCCCCTGCCCAATACCTTCAGCCTCACAACATTCCCCAATTGGGGATGCCAAAGTCTCACCGGCTCCAGACGGTTAGGAGCAGTTGGGACTCTTGTGTGATATTCACATAAAAAAAACAATGCATTATGGGTGCGCTAATTCGTTAATTATTGTTATCGAAATTTAAATAATTATAATTGATTTGCTCAAATATGCAGGGGTAAAATAGGAAGGGGAAGATTTGACCCAAAGACTTACCTCTAAAAAAAACAAAGACAAAGTCAAATTGTTGCTCAATTCGCCTCTCGGGTAGTTTTCAACTGTTAGGTTCTGCAGGTTTCCATAACTGCGACGAGCTGAACAGTGTCTAACCTGGTGATCTAGCAGTACTTCTTAAATAAAAAGATTTCTAAAATTAATAAGAAATATTTTGTGTACACCACTGTTTAATATATAAATACATATCGACTTGTTTTGAAAGCGAAGCTTCCCTCATCAGAATTCACATTATACTAAGAAATAATAATAAGTATAGACAAGTAATAAACACATAAAAAATTAATGTAATCAGATTTGGCTGATACAGAAACAGTGGGTAATTACAAATTTACAACCATGAACATATTATCGCATTAAAAATCTTAAATAGGGCGCCATGTAACCATTAAAATAACTATTAAATGAAACTTGAGAGAGCGCTGCAAGCCGGGAAAATTTAAATACTATCTCTTCAAGCCCTTCTCTGGATTCCAATGCCGTCATTGAATACAACGCTGTCCGTTCGCAGAACGCTCTTTTTCTGACGCTTTCAAAGAGAGACTAGCCTTGTCGAGAAGCACAGGAGCATTACTCTAGTCAGCAGAGGTGGTGTCGTATCATATGAAGTGTCAACTATCATAGAGAAGACCGGGGTAAGCACTCGTATAGTTACAAGTGAACATGTGGAAATAATTGCAGATAACAGGAGAAAAAAACATACTATAGTGGGTACCCTAAGCAATTCTACATCTTAGATATGGCTTCCTCCACTAATTCTCTCTACTGGCTCCGGTACCACAGACATTCGTCTCCAGTCTTTAGTCCTCCCCATTCTACTCCAATTCCCTTCCACGCAGTATATCCACCCATTCTTTAGTCCATTGGGTCACCCAACTTTGTCATGGTTTTTCGTCTCCTGCCGCCTGGAATTCTATCAACGTAATTTCGAATTCATCGTGGAATACAATCTGGATTAAAAATGTGTCAACCCTTTCGCTGTGTCTTTAACATTTAATTTAACCACGTGATCACAGCGTTACTGAGCGCCCGGCATCAAACTGGAAGTGTCTAACCCTCCCCATCCCCTAGCTCTAAGCCTCTTCTACCCTTAACGACGCGAAGGGTTAAAAGCCTAAAGTTTTTACTGCTGTACATAATCGCAAGTTTTCATCGCTTTGCACATTTTTAAAGTGAGGTGTTTTAGTACGTCTATGCTTGCGTTTGGGCGGTGAAAGGGTAAAATTAAGAATGCATGAGAGTAAGAAAGAGACTGTTCTGTGAGATCTTTTTATGTGATTTTATGCAAGAATTCCAAGCGTCTGGAGCCTGTGAGAGTATGGCATTTCGAATGTGGTATATTGTGAGTTGAAGGAAGTAGGAAGGAAATGTAATAGGGAACAGAAAGATTTGGAAAGACCTGACTTTTCCGATGAGATCACCATACATATTTAAAGAGATTTCATTTGATATTTCGATTCTAAAAGGTGGTTTCTGTATCTTTCGTTCTGTTTACAAAGAGCAAGGTTTTCCTTAAATCACAATGGAGTTCTGATATCAACTCTGATATATGGCAGTGAGGCATGGAACAGGCGGAGGAAGGATGAAACCATACCAAATTCAGAAGAAATGAGATCCTCGGGGTGTTTGTGTGTTAAAACCATGTCTGACAAAGGCTGATATAAGCGTAATCTATATTCTATTATATAGAGAAGAATATCCAAAGGCGGACGGTGTGTGTTTGTTTTGTATGCAAATCTACAGTTTGATTTCGAGCTTGATGATATTTTTCAAACTTGACCTTCGAAATAAGAGAAAGGTCACTGTTTACATGAGATTTTAAAAATCATCCCCATCCCTCTTTCCTACCCCTTAAACCAGAACGTTGGTATTTCGTAATTAAATTTTGCTTACTTGACGTTCAAAACGAGAGGAAAATGACTGGGTAGGGGGTAGGGGTAGGGTTAATTTATCATCAAAATTTTACTCCAAATCACACATGACTCCGGGCAACGCCGAGAACTTTAGCTAGTCTATTATATAAAGAAGAGTGTCCCGGGTTGGCGGTGTGTTTGTTTATTTTGTATACAAATCTACCGTTTTATACCGAGTTTGACGAAATTTTGCACACTTGACCTTAAAAATAACACGAAGGTCACTGTTTACATATATTCCGATAAGGGGAGCTTTGCTTCTGAAATACGTAGATATTTACGTATTAAAAACAGATATTTTAACAAAATAATTGTAATTAATTTATTAATCACGACTCCGCAAAGTTTATACCCTCCATTACCTTAGTGAGCGGACTTAAATATAAGATTTCTATCAGCAAGCGCCGATAGCACATAAAACACAGCTTACAAAGTTTTTAAATAAAAGCCCAACAGTAGCAATAGGCAGCCCGCTCACTGGGTAGAGAAGATTATCTCCACATTTATGCACCTCTAACCATAGTTGACATAGGAATAGGGAGAAATATTCCCCGGCACCGTACACAAAAATTTTACAATACGATATATGCTCCACAAAGTGATGCACATCTTTTGAAGAATTTTTATTATGAGTTAAAAATATTTATTTTTAAATTAATTTTTTAATGCAGTCTTTACTTGGATATTACAAGCACTACGCCTCCGAAACTACCAAATCCCAAACCCCGCAGGCGAAAAAAATCAATTAAAAAAACAATACAAACAAACAAAATAATAATAATAATTATAAGGGATGCAGCCATTAATCACCCCTCTATTTATATTTGATGACGTTTGAACAGAATGCCTGCTATCCAGTGATAGTCATTTAATACGTCCCCCGGCAAGTGATGTGTTTGCAAATAAACAATCGTCGTTAATATAAATATTTAACTGGACTTGTTGATTTATAAAGTGGTCGGTTGGAGACGTTTCCGACAGATGGCGTTAGGTGGCGTGTGCGGTGTGCTTTTTTAGGGGTTAAATTTAATTTATTAAAGCGTCGAGTATTTATTTAATGGCATTTAATATGCATATGCTTAGTGTTTAAACACATATTGTATCATTTCCGTAAAAAGCATTCACTTTGTGGATTGTCATAATTGTAAAATAAACGTATAAATTTGTTTTGAACCACTTCAATTCAGTATATAATAATCTCGACCGGTTTCGGAAGTACCCTTCTCTCACCAGAAATATATTGAAACTATAATAATAATAATATTAATATCTTTATTGTAATTAAATTTAACTACATTTTAATATAATAATGTAAGTGTACAGTGGTTTATAAAGTAAAATAGAAAATAATATAATAACAGTTATAGTTGAAGTTTCACATAACCCACCTCACTAGGCTAGCCTGTGTTGAGGCAGTAATTTTGAAAATTATTTTATAATTTTAAAATACATACTTATATTAAGATATGCTTGGTAAATCGTTGAATCAATAATTCAGAATTTGGGTGAGTGCACCGGTAAATGCCCTATCATTACTTTTAATCCAACTTTTTCATTGTGTTTTAATATTTTTTGTTAATCATTTTTTTTTTGCTAACCGGAAGAATGTTGTAAATTTTTATCGCTAAGAACCTAAAATTCCGTTGCCCAAAAGCAGTATGAGTTACTGAAATTTGGAGTAAATCTTTGATGGCATTTCTGGTAATACGAGTGTTTAGTGTTTTTTTATCATATTATTTACTTTTGTTTGAATAAAGATGAGTAAGGATTGTTTTAGCGTAAATCTACCGAACGTCAAATACTCTCTCTCATTATATTAAATATTAAGTAAGAGTCTGTAATTAGAGGTAGCTTGAGGATTATTTTTATAATCGTTTTCTGTGCCTTTATGATTGGGTCTAGTGCAGATGAAGTACCACCTCCCCATGTTATGATACCATACTCAATAATAGATTGACAGACCGCAAAATAAATCATTTTCAAAGTCGAGAAAGTTTGGTATGGTTCTGAAAAAGACAATGGTTTTTCTTATTTTATTTGCGATGATTTGGGTATGAATATTCCATTTGAGGTGTGGATCAATGAAACTAAACTAAGATATAAAATAATGATAGATACACATGAATATTTAGGTACTTGAGCGGGAACCGACCAAAGTGGAATGGGTAAGTAGTTTTTTTTTTAGGAAAAACGAAGTGATTCACTACAAAAATATCTAAAAGAAGAATATTCGACAAATTTACTTGGTTATTCAATACATTAGATTTTATTATTTCCAGTGCTTCTAAATTAACTAATATTGTCTCATTTCAAAGGTGGGTAGAGTGATAGCTATTTCGTCTTCCGAAGGCTTTGTATATCTCTCCTCAATAACGCTAAAAATCACATATGATATAAATAAAATAAAAAATATGCAAGGCTGATGTAAGCGTAATGAGCAAGATTAAGAAAGGGGCGCTTAGATGGTTCGAAAAATTAACGAAGAAAGGAGTGGAAGGAGAATATATGACGCGAATATAATGGAAGAAGAAGCCGGGGACGCCCGATGAAGATATGGCACGATCATGTGAATCAAATACTTGAGTCGGGCCATGTCAGAAGTTGGAATAACAGAAGAGAATGTATGAGACGTTGTATGAATGTGGATGAAGCAAGAAGTGTATGCCAAAATCGCGTTTTTTGATGGTCTGTCCTCCCTGCCTACTCCTGCGGAGAAACGGTGTAATGGTTAGTTAGTTAGTTTGTTAAAAAAAAACAAATTGTGTTCATATTTATCTACACAAATAAATTTCCATTTGTACAGTCTGACATTAAAAAGTAGACAAAATTGAGGTCGCTGCGATCGTTTAAAAGATTTTATTTTTGTGAAAATTAACAGCAAACAGACAATTTACATATATATTATAATTTAAAAAAAAATAATAAATCATGCTAATTATAAATTTTCTACTGATGCTGATAAATAATACAAGTAACGTGTGACAATATACAGTTTTACATTAGTCAGCTTAAACTATGTAAAGGGGAACATAGGAGTGGGATAAAGGTAAAAAGACAAGAGTTGATGGAAAGGTTATTTAAGTTATCAGATATTAAAAGAGAGGTAGACACTCGTATACGAGTATACGCCACAACGGTTGGTAATAATAAGGACGTACTTACCTAAGTAATGAGTTTGTAGTTATTAAATGACAACACCAAGGTAGCTCAATTAGATAATTATAGTAAGTTAAAAGGGCACAATGGTCAAAGTGCCTTTTTTTTTTACTTTAACCAAACGGTCTTCAATAATTATTGGTACTTTCCGAAAAGAGATGATTCTACATCATATTCTAAGACAATTTTATATTTAAACTTTTTAACTTTTTTTATGTATTTCTGAAATGTACGAGTATGTATCAAAATACCCATTTATTATAGGATCAATAAAAATACAAAAATATCCTGTTTACAGAAAAATCGTAAATTAAAAAAAATATATATCGAGGAACGGCTGCGCTGCCTGTTTCATATATAACTTAATTTGGGCTTTGATGCCAAAATACCAATCCAAACCGAATGATATATTTAAAAAAAATTAAAGGTTTAGTAAATAATTATTACGGATGATAAGTATTTTATTATATATATTTTTTAAATTATGTAATATATGTAAAATTAAAAAAAAATCATATTTAAATATGATTACGTAAATAAAAATATAAAAACAAAACATTAATTTAATTTTTTTAAATTACCGTTAGTCCCAAAACAATTGTTAAAGGTGCCTCTAAAATCGCGAGAAATAAATTCATTTTATGGCCTATATTTCATAACGTAAAACAAAAAAAAAAATTACTTCTAATCCGTACTATATGTTTAGTATACTTTTTGATGGAAAAAAAGATCCTTAGGTTTAGGTGAGTATTTTGGCTTCAAATTCAAAATTAAGTTTCGTATGAAACAGGCCGGGCAGCCGTTCCTCTTAGTATAATCGAGTAATGCTGTTTTGGATTGTTACTTTAAAACGAAATTTCAAACTGTAATGTGAAAAAATTTCAATGTTTAGAACAAATTTCAAGACAAATTAAATAACTTTGGTGCTTGCTATAGTAATGAACAAATATAGTTCCACTTTATTTAATTTCTACATTTTATTGCCAAACGATAAGTATATTGTAAAACAGTATGTAACTTTTTATTATTTAAATTTCGATAAATCTCATTTTCCAATTATAGATTTTTGCAAAAAAAAAAACAATTTTTTTTTTTTTTTTATGTGAATGCCGTATAAGAGTTCCAATTGCTCACAAGCGTCTGGAGCCAATGAGACTATGGCATACCTAATTGGGGTATTTTGTGAGGCTGAAGGTATTGTGGAGGGGAAGGAGATGAGGAAGAAGGAAGGTGGAGAAGTACCCGGATGTTTAGATCTGGTCACCAAACAAATAGAAAGAAAATAATAAATCATAAAATTCGAAAATTATTCCCATGTGTCCAGATAAATCGGAAAATGCACATCACCTAAAATTTATCAAGTGTTCGAACAAAACCGCGGAGCGCTATCAAACTTTTGTTCAAAATTAATGTCAATTGCATCTGTCGCCGATTCTTCTGTCACAAAAGCGCCCCGTTCGTTCCCCGTCGTGTTCAAACACTAAACGCGTCCTTGGGGACTTCATTACTGACGTAAGAGACATTTCGGCCGTCCAAGGGTGGCAGAGGAGGGGGGGCCGCAGGGGGCCGCTAGGGGGTCGCAATGAGAGGTATCGAGTTTTGGAAACATTTCATCATCGGGGTGATTGTGAACGTGATTTATGGTAATGACTGGTGAAGTGTTGATCTCGGGTGATACTGGATAAGATAACATTGTGGAGGTGGCTATAAGATTTGATATCAAAACATTATTGTAACATAATTCAATAGCTACTCTCTAATTTCATGGAGATTGTTGATTTTTTTATGTTTTTTTATCGACAGTCTAATAACACGAAATACATAACACAAAATGAAATAAACAAGAGCTACAGAAAAATAATGGCAAATACATAATAAATTAATAAAGTCATTACCAAAATATACATTTGAGAGAACATTTAAGTCGTAGCCTGAACAAGGTTTTGGTAGAGTCCATGATTTTACATATTCTAAATTATAATATTCGAGGTTTGGTTTCGTAAAGCCTGACAGAAATCATTTAAACTGTTAACAAACATTTCAAGGCCCTGGCTTTTTTATTAAAGAAAGACAAATATTCCCTGGTTACGAATAACCTGACAATATTTGAAAATCTCCTACTACCATCACAGTAAGCGGAAGATGTTGCTTGTGTCGTGAATGGAGGACTTAGCCAGCCGAGGAATTGAACTCACGACGCCTGGGTGAGACCCAAACGCAATGCCAACTCAGCCACTGGCTGGACACTGACTTGAGTTAACAAGTATCAAAATTCTGGACAGTGAAGAATTGCACCCATAATTAATAGAGTGTTGATTGAGGAAAAGTAATTCGTTGTTTCTGGGTGTACGGCAAGGAATGTTGAACTGGATGAGTTGCAATAAAAAAGGCGAGTTACATTTCATTATAATGAAAATGTAAAGTAAAAGTATTTTTTAATGTAGAAATGTTTATGGTTTGTTCAATTTCGTTATAAGAATTGCCTCTTTCTCGCCTTAATCTCTACGCAATTCCACGAAGGAAGGAATGTTGTATAGATTCCATGTGAAGAATATGAACAGCATAGAAAGGAGACCAAGTGACACTGACATATTGAAGATGGAGGCTGTTTGTTGGAGGTCGGATTGTTTTCATGTAGACGGTGTTTTTCTGGGTCTTTCTGTTTCATATTTAATTTGAGATTTGCAAATATTGTCTTTAATGATTTAAAAAATAATTATACGATGAGGTTTATAAGCTTCAATAAGTTATTCCAATAAAAATTAAATATTTTTTATAATTTTTCCCATTTTGGATTGGGAGAGTAGGTTTTAAATAAACATTCGTTTCCATAAACACATCAATTAATTACATATTTTCACCTGTTTTACATAAAATATTATTCATATCCATTAAATTAACGAACGAGTTAATACCTATCAATAATGATTACAGCTGCGAGTTACCGTTTTCCCATTTTACATTAATTAACAGAGTTGCCCCGCTCGCCTCGGTTGAACGAATCCGATTGGACCAGTACGACTGAACGATTCCTTCACGACTGAATGAATCCGATTGAACGATTATGCCGATTATCGCGAAACCGATAATCTAGTTCACCGATTAAACAAATTATTATTTACGTCAAATGAAAGCGAGCGAATTTAACGATTCGTTTCGTTTTTGCTGTTTCGCAATACATTTAATGGCGGATCATAAATATATTTATTTTTCGTTGAATTTATTTGTGTGATGAGTGGGGACAATGTGGTATCTTGATATTTTTATGGATATTTTAGTGTTCTTCCTTAGCCCATTAACGGAAATAAGAAGAATATTTTTCTCCTATTTTAAATTAATCTTTTTTTTCCTATCTTTGATTAATCTTTATCGTTTATGGTAACAAATTTTGCGATCACTCATTATAAATATGTTTATTGCTTCAATTGATTAAAAATACGCATAATTAAGTCCAAACTACCATCGACTACATCTTTGTAAAAAAACAAGAATGCGTCTGTTAGTATCAACATAAATTCAACTAAAATTACAGATTCACTATTATTAAAATAAAATCCTTACCGCTCTGGGAAAACTTCTAGAAGGGTAACATGGAAATACTTCGCGTACAGTATAACGCCTACCGTGCGATGTTCGGTCTTCCCAGACATTGCAGTGCTTCGAACATGCTCACGGAGTGGCGAATTCCTGGCTTTGCAGCCCTCATAAGAACCGGGTGGCAGGATTTAGGGAAAGGGTTAACAACTCCGGAAATATCCCCAGCATTGAATCTCGCCAGAGTCCAGATTCCAGAATAGAAGCACGATGGAGAATTATATTGGCTCCATCAATCTCAACGCAATACTTAACTAAGGTCTTCTGTGTTTTCTTTACATTAAATTACTAATATATATTATCCATGTTATTTGTACATTCTTTATGAGATGTGTGGAATTACACTCCGGATAAATAAAT
The DNA here is from genome assembly GCA_022606495.2 of Halesus radiatus. Taxonomy (NCBI): domain Eukaryota; kingdom Metazoa; phylum Arthropoda; class Insecta; order Trichoptera; family Limnephilidae; genus Halesus; species Halesus radiatus. The sequence goes on along the minus strand of JAHDVE020001637.1, from coordinate 68,673 downwards.
AATATTAACATTAATAATTATTTTACTATTATCAATAATCCGTAAATTTAACTGAAGTTTGCAAGAAATTATATTTTTGAACAGCTAGTTCTTGGTGGAATTACATCGTAATGAGTAATAAAAAAAAATAACTTTAATATAAATTAAAATATTTTGTTTTAAGCCACTTTATTATATTTACATATTGTCAACTGGTTTCGGTTGAACTCAACCTTCTTAAGGACCGTAACATATAAACTATTGTTTATATTTTCTTCAAAAGATGCGTAATTAGTTTGTGACGTCATAATCAATAAATTAATAAGAATTGCTTTGTTTAAACCACTGTTTTTAATATATAAATATCTATATGTTTCAGAAGAAAAGCTCCCCTCATCAGGATAATTATGTATATAGTATATTAATTTCATAACACATTTCATGTAACCAAACCATGTAGGCAACTTCTACAACTTCTAAGGTTCTGCAGTGCCTCTACGATATTCACTGAGGACGGTCCCACTCATTCCCCGCCTTTGCCACCGACTAGCCAACTTCTGATGCAGGACACGGAAGTTAACTAATGCCATTGTCATGGCTGCACCCTGAAAGACGACCCCTGAATATGATTTAATTTATTTTATGTGTTTAAGTAACACCTTTTTCATTTTCTTTCTTTTATTTTCATTTTCACTTTTATTTCGCTTTCTTTTTATATATGTTCATATTTTCATATTCCTATTTTTTTTTATAAACCATGTATCATGTGATATGGAAGATTGGGTTTGAACTATTCGCTTAGTCCTGCTGGATTAAAAACTTAAAAAAAAAAACAATTATATACTGTTTTAAATTATAAAAAAAATCAAAATAAATATTCAGAAAAAATACTATTGAAAAAGTTTTATCTTATTCAAATGAAAACATAACTTGTGTCCCCCTTTATCATTTCGGACTCTCCATTACAAACAATTGTTGGATTCAAGATAATTTTTATTTTATGGTTCTAAACTAAACAAATTACCGTTCCCCGCTGGGCAGGCAGATAATTAGCTGTAATGTCGAGACGAATCGCGCTGAATGGATGGGAGGCAGTGTGGCGAAAATGACTTATATTTTATTTTAATTTTAAATGTTAATGTGTCACGAATCGCCCCTGCTTCCCCTATGACTCGAATAAGCGATCGCATTATGCTAATGTGAGATTATACAGATTGAGAGGATGCAGGAAATCATTGATGTTCTTTTAGTTCTTTCCTAATAATACTGCAAAGAATATATGTTATTAAGTACCGAAACAGTGTACCATCAGCACAGGTGACAATAAGGAGTTAGTTTATGCACCTACTTATAATATGTTTTTCACCTTTCACTTATTTGTCATTTGATTTAGTAACATTTTTCCAGATAATAATTGTTGTTTATTATACTTACTAATTATTATTGCTTTTTAAACATTCTTGTGAGTAAGTTTTGGGCATATTGTCTGTTTCATGTACAAAATAAAAAAAATTAAGTTTATTCTACTAATGGAAATAGTAAATACATATCACGTAATGCGCAGTGTTTTCTGATATTGTGTCCTGTGCATGCCAAATCATATCTTCCCAAGCTAACTAACTAACTAACCATCAAGCCGTTTCCCCGCAGGGGTAGGCAAAGAGGACGGACCGCCAAACAACTCGATCTTGGCATACACTTCTTGCTTCATTCATTTTGATACAACGTTTCATTCTCTTCTGTTATTCTGACTTCTGACATGGCCCGACTCAAGTATTTGATTCACTTGATAGTGCCATGTCTTCCTCGGACGTCCCCGGCTTCTTCTTTCATTCACATTTGCGTCATATATTCTCCTTACACTCCTTTCTTTACCTCAAATCATCCAAATATTATTATTATTAATGTATTTTGAACAATACTCTTAATTTTTTGTGTTTGTGTCTTCCAGAATGCCAACAGAACGTCAAAAAATATAATTAACACGTTGAAAATTGAAAATTCTCTACGGTCTTTTTCTTCGAATGATGGAGGAGAGTTCGTGGAGGTCATAGTGGGTGCTAAGGTTATTCAGCAAGTCGATGGCATCGGGAATCACTTGGTTCAGCACAGATGTGCCATAGGGAAACTGATGAAGTAGGGTATTCTTCCACAATGTGTGCTGTTGTATGAATATGTTCAGTCCATATTTACATCGTTCGGAATCGTTTAGCATGAATTATATACCTACAACGGCCGTGACTGCACCGATTGCGGCTTAATGAGGCCCACGTCTTCCGATGGAGAGGCAACCCGACAATTCAATAGCAGGGTCTACAACAAGGTGTTTGTTTATCATGTCCGAGGTCTGCCACTGAGTTCGCTACGACTATTCAGGGGAGTGTCGTGATAGAAGCAGTCTTCGCATTCAGTCCAGAAAAGTTTCCCAGACGTCAAGCGGCAGGTCGGGAGGTTTCTAAGGTCATCTTGAATTGGAATATTACTATTCACGGCCTTTTTGGATACCCTGGCGGTTGCTGTTTCTCGTCTTACAGTGGGCGGTGCGATGTTCAAGAGGACAGGGAGCCATTGTAGTGGGGTGAAGGGAAGTGTTTCGCTCATCGTGCGCAACCGCATTTTATAGGTTTAGGGGTTGTAGGGGTAAAAATTATATTTCACAATTTTTACCCCTACAACCTCCAAAAGGACAGGGTGGATGTATTTAATATGAATAAAGAAAAACCATATTACCGCCATCTTCATTTTTGATTATTATAAAATTGCTATCAGCAAGTGCCGCTAGCACATAAATCACAGTTTACAATTCTTTTAAATAAATTAAATAAAAGGTCTACAGTAGCAATAGACAGCCCGCTCACTGGGTAAAGAAGATTATCTCCACATTTATGCATCTTTAACCACAGTTGACACAGGAAGAGGGGAAAATGTTCCCTGGCACTGTACACAAAAAAATTTGCAATACTTGTAACACATCCTCGTATAGTTTTTTGCTTAGTATCATAAGAAGAGGGTAGTTGGGATAATATGAAACGGGGGCAATTACGCCTGTTTGGTTTTTCTGTATGTCACCCGGCGATATGCGGTAATTCGTCAAGCGTGTTTGCGACTAATTGGGTGATCGGATGAATAATCATAGTTTTTCTATTGCCAATGTGTATGTTTCCATGTAAATCCCGATGAAGAAGAATTTTTTGATAAATTTACAGAAATTGATCTATTGTCGTTCCTGACAACTTTATAGCTTATTTACATGTGAATTTTTTAAATCTTGTTTGAGTGGAAACTAAAAAACCCAGCGCCATTATCAGGTTGGGTAGGCAGAGAGTGTGAAATGCCTCACAAACCGGGTATGCACTCCTTGCCTTATCTAAAGTCATATATCGTTTCAAACATACTATCCGTTATTCTGATTCTTGAGAAGACCCGAAGCAAGTATTTGGTTTACTTCATAGTGCCGTAGTCTTCCTGAAACGTCCCAGACATCTTTTACCATTCTCTTGTGCATCATATATTCTCGTGGCATTGATTTTTCAACTATCGCTCCACATTTCCAAACTATGTACTTATTTATTTGAAACACAAATTATTAAACAATAAAATGTAAGAAACCTTTGCGTGCCCAACTGGGAACAAATCCTGACAGTCAAATTGACAAGTTTAGGTCATATTAAGTGCCATTATACAAAAATAGAAGTGAAAAAAGCTGGTATTGACATAGTATGGTATTATAATATATCTAGAAAAAAGTGTAATAATTAAGTATAAAAGATATGTGAAGAATAGTACAGAAAAAAAACTTGTGAACGCACTTATGAAGAGATGTGAAAAACAAAAATTATAGAGTAAACAATTATGTATATGTGTTTGATAGGCACTGGTTGGTGTTATGAGGAAAAAAATGCGTTTAAAATTGTGTACTAGAAGAGACATAATATTATTGAGTAATATTGATAAGATTGAGTTACGTATCACTCAGCTTTATGAGTCGACGACGAAACTAATGGATATTGCTTGAAGAGGGCGCAGCAAATAGTTAATAACATATTAAATATATTTTATTTAGTTAGTACAAAAAGTAACTTAATAAATTGTTTATGACCTTTGTCCTTTTTTTCCTTTCCTTGGTTAGGGTTTTTAATTTAGTTGAGGTCTTTCGCCAAAGAGCAAAAGAGGGTAAGACGGTCATACATTGTTTTAATTTTTAAATGTCCTTGTCAGCCATCCCATCACAAGCAAAATTCCACGGTAAAATCACGTACACGTAAGGTTGTTTAAAAGAAATTCATAAATGTTTTTTATATGTTATCCACAATTTTTTTTTAACTTCTTACCAAACTTTTATTCAATATCAGTGGATTTTCTCCAAGTTGCCTAAACTCGTCCCACATTCCATTGTGCCCCGGCAACCGATACAAATAATTGGGGCTGTATTCGGACAATGGGCCACGCTTCCAAATGCAAACACCCTACAGCTAACTTGTTTGAAATTAATGCGATACAAATGTTTCATTATTATTATTGTATATTGCATTATGAGGGGTGAAACATCCCCGAAGTTGGATCCCGTAGGGGTACGCGGGGCACGTTAGGCACGAGTCAATAACTTTGTGTATAAAATACAAGTTAACCATTGTTGTACATATTTTTTATTGATTGCGTTATCGTATAAAGAACCAGTTTATTTGTTTCAAAATAATAATAATGTTTTACTGTTTTTTTATGATATCCTCACTGAAATTTCCCGTGCTGAGGATTTCATTTACAACATATGAAATTACATTTTATTAAATTAATGTGATTGAGGAAAAATTAATAATCGTAAGGTGATGTGTTTTGCAGTTGAGTGGTTTCAGTGTTAGTTTGTATTTAGTGTTAATATGTTTTCTATTTCAGATCTCCCTATGTAACGCATCCAACGTTTTATTTGATTTAAAAAATTATTATTGTTGTGATTTTGAAAGGATAGTGGGATTTTGTTGTAGGGTTTACTACCATAGTATAAAAAGTTTTTTTGTCCAAATGTTGCGTTTGTGTTTCCTTATTGGATATTTTTTGACTCTGAGATCTACTGTTTCTAATATGTGTGATTGTTGTTATTTCTTGTTTTTTTTTGTTGTATTTATGAATTTAAAGTGGTTTTGTTTTAGAGTATAATTGTTTTATTGACTTTTTTAATATTATTTCTTACAGGGAGTTTAAGTATACTTTTCATGATGGCTTTTTGTGTTCTAATGAATAAATTAAGAATATTACCAGGGGTGTTAGTTGAAGTTTGTCGGTTTTTTCAATAAAGAAAACGCTTAATTCTCAAGGGAATCTCAAAAAAATTTTATTCAAAGTATTGACCATCGGATTCTATACATTTCGCCCATCTTTGAGGCAAATCATGGATACCATTCCAAAATAATAATTCTCTTTCGAGGCAAACCATTTGACGAGCCATTTTTCGACTTTTTCAAAATTGGCGAAGCGCTGCTCTGCGAGTGAGTGTCCCATCGATGCGAAAAGGTGATAGTCGGACGGGGCAAGGTCTGGAGAGTACGGCGGGTGCGATAATATTTCCCAATTCAATGCTTTGAGAGTGTTCTTCACTACTTTAGCTGTATGAGGCGGTTTGGCGGCTTTTTCGATTTGTCTCTGGTTCATTTGGTGTGGTACCCATTTTCCATACTTTTGGATCTTTTCCATGGCTTTTAAACGTTGGAAAATTGCTCTTCGGGTCACATTAATTGTTGTTGCGATTGGGTTGGGTCTTCATCCAATAACGCCTGCAATTCCTCGTCTTCGAACTTTTTCGTTGCACCAGGATGTTCATTGTCTGTTAAATCGAAATTTCCACTTTTAAATTGACGAAACCATGTCTCATACGTTCTAATTACTGGAGCATGTTCACGATAAGTTTCTACCAGCAACCGATGAGCTACAAATGCTTTTTTCTTTTAATGAAATAAGAAAAGCAACGAATGCCGCAAATGCGATTTACTTGGAACGAAACTCGACATATTCACTGAGGTAACCAACTATGACAATATTATTTTGGCAGAATGTAACTTGTGTATTTTGGAAGGTTAATGTCCATAGAAAAATATGACATAGATGATAAATCATAGAAATGTATACATATCTCTAGCGACTTCTATGAGTAAAACCGGCAAACTTCAACTAACACCCCTGGTATAATTATCAATGTCCCATCTGATAATACCATAATCTAATAGTGATTGGCAGAGAGCCACCTAGATTTCAATAAAATCTTTTGTACTGGGGATATCCTGACTTAACTTTGTAAGTACAGTATATTACGGTTTGTGAACAGAACAGTAATAACAATAACATTAACGCTTTTTTGAGAAATCTCTTCTAGGACTCCCTTCTGATTGCCGTTACAAGCCTTTCTCATACTAATAAAGTTGGTTGTTTACAGGTGAAATATAATAAAAACAGTAATTATTGAATGAAACACTAGTATATATTGATTAACTTGGCGGGTTTGCGATAAGCCGACGTAGCTCAACGGTAGAACATCTGACCGGCAATCAGAAGGGTGCAGGTTCGAGTCCTGTCGGCGACATTTATCTTTTCTCGGAAGGTTTTTTCAATTTGGATGAGTGTTTCAGGCTAATAATTATTGTTTATAAAATAATTGTTACCCTTTGCGCATGCACAAAAATCTTGTCTTAAAAACTTTAGTTTTTCAATTAATAAATATTTGATAAGTCAAAGCATTTTTCACCAATAAAATGTAGACATAATTTGTCTCGACGCCATCTATTGAGGGATTTAGCCGTTACAAGCCTTTCTCATACTAATACAGTTGGTTGTTTACAGGTGAAATATAATAAAAACCGTAATTTATCGAAGAAAGCAATCACTTTGTGGCTTGACATTATAATTTAAATAAAAAATGTTTTTGTTTAATAAAGTGGCTTAAAACAAAAACATTTTTTATTTAAAACAGTAATTATTGAATGAAATACTAGTATATATTGATTAACTTGGCGGGTTTGCGATAAGCCGACGTAGCTCAACGGTAGAGCATCTGACCGGCAATCAGAAGGGTGGAGGTTCGAGTCCTGTCGGCGACATTTATCTTTTCTCGGAAGGTTTTTTCAATTTGGATGAGTGTTTCAGGCTAATAATTATTGTTTATAAAAATAAAAAAAATAATGTTTAGTACTTACATAACACTATTATTACCAAGTAAACAATGCTGATAATTATAATAAATATGTAATAAATATCTTTAAAAGAATGATCAATTCCCTATACGGTTCATTGCTCCTTTAACGACCACATTGGTTTAATGGTGTTTTTCAGTACTCAGTTCAGGGGAATTACTTATATACCTATTTACCTTCTACCGCCCAGATTACCTTCTTTAATTTCAATAACACTTATTACACATCTTATTTTGTATGCTTTACCACCGACAGCACGAGCAATAATCATAACAGGTATTGATAATATTATAAATATGTATGTTAGTTGTAAAACTTTAGTTTTAAGCCATAGTTGTAAGTCATTTTGCGGTATTGTGTATAAAATATGCGCTTGGTCATAAATATGTATTAGTTTTATATATGTACTAGGTTTATATACGTGTTAGGTTTATATTCTAGTTATACCTACTTAAGTCTAAATTATAAGTCACTAGCCATAGGCCATAGATGTAGGTCACTAATTATAAGTCTCAGTAGTCAATCCCTAGCCATAAGTCTTAGTTGTAAGTCAATAGTTGTTACTCATTAGTAATAAATTTTAACTTTAAGGCATTGGTTGTACGTAAAGTGATATGTTATTTAATTCATTTTAAAGCGTCCCGGAGGTGATTTTCCCATGAAAACGGCGCTATAGAGGTAATACAATTATTATTATTATTATTTATGTCAGCCTAGCGTGTTTTTGGTCTGTTTGAGTTTTGATGACCTATCCTAAGTGGAGGCTTAGACCGGCAACAGTTTCAAGATTTCTTCTATTCCAACTGTTGTCTTTTAAATAAGGTAACAATAAACATAACGATCCAGTTGTTTGCCTTTATGCGCCCCAGTATGCTATTTGTCGGGGTTGGTTTTATTACTCTTCCAATCGTGTCGAATCATGCATTATACAATTATGCCATTACTAGTTCCTCGGCTTCTACAAATAGCACTGCACTTCTACTCTTACTGGAACGAAATACAATGATGTTTCTCTTATGAAACCGCGTAAATACCCTATTTTTGAAACGATTTGATAAAGGTCGATTATCATAATTTATCATCATCACGACGCTACATCCCGGGGTGCGATTTGACATTTTTCACAAAAACTCACTGGTCCCTCATCATTAGCCTCCAGTCCTTAGGCCTTCGCATCCTGCTTCAAATCTTTTCCACGCAGTTAGTCGACATCTTCCTCGGCTTTCTTCTGGCTCAGTTACAGTGGTGCCCCTACTTATTTATGATTTTAAGTATCCTGTCACCTGATAAAAAATCAGTGTCTTAATCTGTGCAATCCATTTTTCTGTTTATTTACTGACTTGACTACCATTATCGACCATTTTTTTGATTTTGGCTGAACTGATACTGAAAGGAAGACAAATTAAGTATGAAACAGAAAAGATTCAGAAATTAAAAAGGTAATTTTCGCATCTGAAACTCAGACCCCAGGACCTCTCAATCTATCCGGGACTAGCGCTCTAACTAATTGGGCTAATATCACCTCATTGCTCCATCTCCGTCAATTTTATCGATCTCACACTTCAATTTAAGAACTGTTGATATCATCTTCAGCTAAATCCCATAGATTTTTGGCTGCTATCTTTCTACATTGACTATATTAAGATTCTACCGAATTTATTTGCAATCTAGAAAGTGTTTTGGATACATTAATCAGATTTTTATTTGTAATGGACATCTATTGAATTTTTTAATCTAGGAATAATATTCCATTTTTATGAAAATAACTTATTGAAGCTTATAAAACTCATTGTGATATATTTTTTTTAATTGAAGATAAAATTATTAAATCTCAAATGAAATATGAAATGAGAAAAGACACAGGCAATAAAAAAGGGACCAGTTGCATCTGGATAACGGTAAATTGGCTAGAGCGCAGGTTACAATAAGAGGTCCCGGGTTTGAGTTCCGAATGTTCAAATTTTTAAAGAAATATTTAGTACAACTAGGTTTATAAGCTCTAATAAGTTATTCCAATAAAAAAGGTGAAAATAAAACACCTGTAATAAATAGCCTTGTGAACCGGAGACCAGGTGGAAAGAGCCTCTAGGAAATACGAAGTATATATAGCAGAGATGAAGCGACGATTTAAAAATGTATTAAGATATAAAATTATAGCCCCTGTCACAAAGCAAGAAGCATTGGAAAGTGAGGAACGAGATTTTTTGAAAATTTTAAGCATTGTTTGCCATGGAGCTCGTCAGATATTGCTTATGGGAACTAACTTTTAATACAGTTTTTCCACGTGGCCAAACCATTTACTTAAGTTTGGTTCTTATAGATGAATATTTGATTATAACGATTGTGATAACATTGAGGGTCCTGTGCCACGCTTATAACACGTGCGACCCATTCTAAAGGTTCACCAAATATACGCGATTTCATATTGCAATTATTAGTCGATCAGTGTGCATAAATGTTAGTTTTTTTCCAAAAGCAAACAGTGGTGAGGGGTGCGTGTGGGTGCCTATCCTATCCGTAATGATCAAGATGGTTTTGCGATTGCGAATTGTATGTAAAAAAGACTTTTCGAGCGACTATGACATAGGGTCGAGGAACAAAAAGTAGAGGAAAATGGTTAAAAAAGGGTACTCAAAGATTTCACCAGTCAATGTGGATAATTGAATTGTGTCTTCACTTGTTTCACTGGATATTATTATCATTGTACGAAACTTGTGTTCTCGGCGGCGTTTTTATTTCTGCTGGAGGAGGAAGGTCAAAAAAGGGGGAAGGGGGCAAGGGAGATGCATATAATCGCACGCATTATTTGGAAGTACGTGACTGATAACTTGCATGAATAAACAGAATTATAAAAAATACCTACAAGGTTTATAAAAAATGGCCAAAAGGAAAGGTATAATTAAAATCCACTATTTGTTTTGCTATCGTTTCATAATACAAATTATCACTTTATATACTTTATCACTTTATATACTTTATCACAAATTATATACTTCATGATTTAAAACAAAAATAAAGAAAATACTTCTCGTATTTAATAGATATTTACTGAACCTTTAATTTAAAAAAAAAAACGTATCATTCAGTTTGGAAGGGCATTTTGGTCTCAAATCCAAAATTAAGTTATGTATGAAACAGGCAGCGCAGCCGTTCCTTTTAATGGAGTTTCCTGCATTCACCCTTCAGTCACCTATCAGTCTTTCCACCTCTCGTAAGCATACTTCCCAAATATATCAGCTAAAGTCAAGTATAATCTAAGAATGTGGCTATTAGATACAGATGATTTATATTGCTGTCCTACTGATCTGTGTTGGTAATCGAAACTTACATATATATTTTTAATTTTCTTCCAACTCATGTCTGAATCTATTGTATTAACGTCTCTTAACACTACTTTTATGCTGTTTTTTGAACTCTTCCTTTCTAAATATAAATATACTATTAAGCTCTGCTATAGGTACATAGATTATAATAAATCCTAATATTTGCTCTGTTTTCTGTCATCATAAATGTAATCCAATAATTATTAATTTGTTATCATCGTATAAAACCGTTTTTAAATTAAAAAAAAATATACCATATTATATATACATGTTGTCAATATGTTACTGTTAATAAACTACAAAAGTAGTTTAACAGGTTATATATATTAAGAAATAAACATTTAAAATGAGTAAACATTCCGTCTGGTGTAAACACGCAATAAAAAAAATGTTTTGCTTGGTCTTGACCAAATCGCCATCTCAACCAGGAATCATTATCTCCTAACTGGAGCCTCCCTTCCCTTAATCGATTAGAGAAGTCTTTAAATTTTGACCCACTACTCTATATTATATTTTACGACGTCATAGTAATTATAATTCTTCTGCCTTTATTACCCACCTATTGCGCTGAAACTAGCTACTTAAATAGTATCTACCTCCTCACTTCTTTTATACTTATGTTATTATATTATTCATTAAACTAAACTTGAGATGAACCTTCACAAAACTGCGCTATAGAAATTAACTCTTATTATTATTATTATTAAACTACTTCTCACACTCTTTTGCACAACCTGCTGTTACAATGTAACCACAGGATAAACTATTATTCATTGTGATAATTACGCTGTAACTACATACTGTTGTATTGTATATACTTACTTCTTTTACACCTATTTATTATTTTATGTGTACATTATTGTATTCCCTTGTAAAACTATGTGATAAATGTATCAACATGTAAACGCCTTCTAGGCGTGAATAAATAAATAAATAAATAAATATTATTGACTTTATCTTTCACGATGTATTTACTCCTTTAGATTGGGTTGGCTTCTGACAAAGGGGATCCTGTAAAATTCAAAAATCAAACAGGAAATTATTAATCAATTTCCATTAATCAATTTTGCACATATTTTGAAACATTTATTTGAAACTAAAAAAAAAATATGATACTTATAATATAATTCTCGTCTTTCTGTGATTAAGACTCTTTTGTGATATCCCACAGGAAGAATCCGATGAGATAACATAATAATTTGGTAATAACAGGGTGCGTGTGTACGATATCTACATATTGTATGCGGGTGGCGCACGTTATAAAACAAACAAAAAAGCCAACAGATTAATCGAGTCTTTCTTAACTAGTATAATGATTGTAACGCTAACAGGAGAGGCACATCAAAGAGGGATGCATAACAATGGGGCTAGGTTTCTCAATTTTGGTTATAAACCCTCAGAAAGCGTATATACGTTTAAAAACAAACACAAATATGGCAATGAATTAATATTAAGAATATTTTCTTCAAAAGATCGGCAATCACTTTGTGGCGTCATTATCAATAAATGAATTTAAAAATATATTTGTAATCACCACTTTATAAATATATACATATCAACATGTTTCGAAAGCGATGCTTGCCTCATCAGGACATACATAATACTAAAAAATAATAATGTGGTTGGTGATTGCAAAGTAATTTAATTTTTTTTTTATTAATTAGTATAACTTTGTTTACACCACTTTTTAATTATATAAATATCAACATGTTTCAAAAGCAAAGCTTTTCTGGTCAGGATAAACAGAATACTATTTAAACACAAATATGGCATGTTAAACAATGCTAAAGGCAAGCTCACCAAACTCATGTTCTTAATTAGAAACACGTGCGATATATTAAACAAAAAAATATTTGTCTAGTCTACTATGCTCTTTGCTAATCACGTATAGAATGTTGAATTATTGTATGGAGATCTACCTCAAACGCTCACATGAAGCAGCTTATGAAAACACAAAAAAGTGTAAAAAAACATTTTAAAAGTACCGATAAGAACTTCTTCAAAAGAAAATTTTAATATCTTTAATGTTTCAGTATTTTAAAACTCTACTAAAAAATGATCCACTCAATTTTAAAAGAAAAATTAGTACCTTTTTGGCCAACACACTTACACTTTAAATACAAAAACCTTAAATATACTAAAAATACCAATATTAAATAAATCCTTTGGCCAGAATAATCATAAATTCTAGTCTACAAATTGTATAATGCCCTTCCAAATGATATTAACAATACCATGGAGATTTCAAAAACAATGTAAAAAATATGACTAAGTAAACATGAAGATGACGAAATCACAAAAAATATGGAGACAATATACGTAACAGTAACACCAACACAATAACCTTCAGTCCACCTCAGGAACAGGAATCCCTAATAAGGAGGACTGTGGATATAAGAAACTATTGTAATATACGCCTATTCTTAACAATGTATCTTAAGTAGAATTTAATAAAAAAAGAAAAAAAAACGCTTATGAAGTTGATAAAGCGAGTCTTGACGAGACGAATGATTTACGAGGAAACACAAAGATAACAGGTTGAGATATTGAGTGTTGGAATAAGCCATACTGCATATGGCAGTCTTGCACAGTCCCGCACCCAACTGCTGGTGTATGTATTGTTCGTACCTTCCAAATATCTTCTATTTCTTTAGAGAACCTTTTTATTGAGACACTAAAACAGACACAGTTGATTTGCGATCGGTTGATCGCGATTCTTTCGCAAAAAAAAGTGAACGATATCTCGATATCAGTACTAAGTCATATTACTTGTAAGGTTTTTCCCGGTGATTAGAATACTAGAATTACTAAAACGACCTAATAACAAATGTAATTAAGATAATTGAGTTAAACCCTTGTAGTCCACCCCTCTTCCCCTCCCCCATATGTTGTGTATAAAAACCATAGATTTAGAATAATTTGTACCAGTCTGAAGATGGCTCTAACGAGCTGAAACCCGGTTACGGTCAAATAAAAATTAAAGTGGAAAAAAGTTTTAAATTTGTTTTATTATAATATAAACGATATCTCTGTTTTTGACAAATGAACAGATAAAATACATATTTTTATTAACTAAAAGGAGAAGCAGAGGAAGGTCACCGATAGGATGGAGCGACCAAATTTCACAGTCGTCCGGAACGTCGATGTCCGCAGCTCTTTACGCAGCGCAGAATTGCGAGGAGTGGAGGAGTATTGTATACGAGGGAGATTGGAGTGGAGGGTCACGATTTTCAGGACTGAGGAAGTGACTCAAGAAGAAAGCAGACAGTTTATCAACTACCTTTTGACACATGTCACAAAATAGCCGCAAAACTGTCTTCATAATACTTATTTTATTTTCCAATTAACATGTTTATGTATATTGCATAATTTCTTATTTCTGTACCTTTTCTAATGATGTAATATGTGATCTCTGTAAAAAAAATAGTCAATAAACATCTTACTGAGACCATGAAAGAAAAAACTCTAGAGCCGTGCTCAACTTCTTTATTATTCTCTTTCATTGGATATTGTCTATCATTAAGGCAATCTCCACCATGCAAACTAAAGCCATGATCTGTAGAGTCATTCTGTACCATGTCTTCCATCAACCATCCCCTGGATTTTCAGTTGGGTAATCTAATTTTTTTTCGCTCTTCATGATGTGACTAAGCTTTCGGAGTAATCATGTTTTCGTTTAGAATGAATTGAAAAACCATCGCCAGTTAAGTCGACCACGTTGTATTACGATAAAGATCCTATCTCACAGCATCCACTCATGACCGTATCCACGATGAGCTACACCCAAACGCTGTACCCTGCATCCTCCACCCTTCGCAGGGGGCTGGCAACAATGCGGCCTGGGGTGGATGTCAAAATAGGGGATGAAGCCGTCATAATTGGCGGTTATCTGATATGAAAAGGCAAGAAATAAACTTATAATATTTTTTTTTAATCGTTGTAGATAATATTAACAACTCTCAAAATAAGACATGAAACCAATAAGACAAAGATCTAAGGATTACAAATAAAATTCGGGTAGAATCTTCTAGTCATGATATAAATGTAACAGCCAAAAACATATATGGGAATTAATTGAAGATGATATTGACAGTTCTTATAAATCGAAGGACGGTACGATTGGAGTAGCTGTAATTTCTGGAATCCACAATATTATCATAAATACAAGAGAGTTATTTTAATTTGTCGGTCTCCGTGGTTGAGTGGTTACGATGCCCAGCTACGAATTCTGAGGTCGCGATTTGGAATCCCGGCGATCGCAAGTAAATTTAATCTTTTTAATTTGTGTTATTTCACAATTTATTAATTAAAAATAATATATAGATCCAGAGTGGTAGATACTTTCAGTATCATCTTGGCGAAAGACCACCATTCAGAATGGAAACATTCCTTTAACGTTGTTTTGGTTACCAGATCTGAATAGCCAGTTACTTCCCCCCACCTCCTTCTTTCCCAAATCTCCTCCACCTCTCCCTACAGCCTAAAGCTTCACATAAGCGAATTGGGGATGCCATTGTCTCACTGGCTCTAGATGGTTGGGAGCAGTTGAGACTCTTGTGCGGTTTTAACATGAAAAAATATATAAATTAAAAAGCGTCACTTTAATTTTATTATTCATTTTTTTTTTTAAATATTCAGCACAAAATCTGAGAGTTTGACTTAGTAAAAACTATTGTAGTCAGAAGGTGAGCACTAGAGTAATAATTTAATTTACTTGATCATGAAGGTGAATGAAACTTGTTGGAAAGTTATGTATCAATCAATAATCTTTTTGTTTGTTTTATCAATGCAAATATTTCCATTTTCCAACTACATTGACTTGACATCATTATGGAAGTTTATAGCAAATCATTAACAATAAAAATCTAGGCATCTTGTATTGTTCGTTGTACATTTTTCAATGTGGAAACGAGTTTGAAATCCGGGCATAACCGGGTAGTAGCTACTAACTGGTATCATAATAATATGGAAAAAATGTCATACCCTTAGCCCACTTACCCGTTCCAACCTCCCTCTCCCTTTCCGTCACAGGGCTGCTTCCAATTTAAATCTGTCACATGACCGAGCGGATCTTTTGTATCGGCTAATGTACGCTTGCCCTCTCCCTAGCTCTTATAGGAGACGGACGGCTCTATTGGACAAGGGCCGCTATTATCGTTATTTTTGTTATGATAAATACATTTATATAGGAAGCAATTTGAGTACTGTTTTTGTTATTTAGAAATTAAGTTAACCTCACAAAGAATACTGTCAATTTTAGAATTATGTATGGTCATTCCAGTAATTTTGCTCAATATGGATTACCTGTAATAAAATAGTGAAGATCTGAAATTGAACTTCAGAAAGATTTGTTTGGCGACCTGTGAGATCGAGCGGTAGGCTCCCTGGGCCTTGACCTCGTTCTGAACCCATAAATTGGGGGTTCGAGACCCGGAATGGGAAATAATATATTTTTTTTGATTTGTGATATTCAGATTAGGAATAAATGATATTTTTTTTAATTCAACGTATTTGTAAACTTTTACCAACGTAATGTTGATACCTCTTTTCAGGGTGCAAGCAATTTCAGTATCGCACTTTCAGGAAATATTGGTAGAATTGGCTTTAGTCATGTTCAGTGACTGTATATATTTTTCAGGGTTCTTATCAAAGAAGAACCTTGTTGTACGCCGTACTATTAAATTGTCAAGGTTCTCTCTCTGTTGAAAGACGGGGACCTCATTAAACCGTATCCGGTGCAGTGGATTCCGAACTGTGTGAATGTGGACGCATTCAAACAACAGGACACATCGTAAAAGAATATCACCTTCATCAATTTCCCTATGGCACATCTGTGTTGAACCAAGTGATTCCCGATGCCGTCGACTGGCTGAATAACCTCAGCATCCCACTATGACCTCCAGTAACTCTCCTCGATTCTTCCCGATCGTACACCTTTTCCTGATAATATCCTTCCTACTTTATTAAATCTCGCAACATTCTTCAAATGAAGTTGTCATAGTTTCACCGGTCCCAGGCAGTTCCAAATCATAAACGGTATCAGATTACAATAAAAAAAACACATAAATTTGTTGTAGACCAATTTATTTTATTAACACTCTACCGGTTTCGGAAGCACCCTTCCTTCGTCAGGAGAATACAAGAATTATTATTCAGGGATTTTCTAATTTTATCAGATTACATTAAAATGAAACCCCGAGAGACTCGGATTGTTTGTCATTTGAGGTGGTATTTCACAAATTCGTGGCTATATAAGTTTGCCAAGTATGACTAGAAGTATTTATTAAAAAAAATCTACACCAGCACCGAACAGCCATTATTTTTAGTCATTCAAGTCTTGTTTTAAATTTACAAAATAATTGAAATGACGCTCCGTCCATAATTCGAAATAATCATATAATTGTGTAATTCCAATTCGGAACGCACCTCCATTAATTAATTGACAGCTAGTTGGATGAAAATTAGAATTGCAAAGTAAGCAATTAAAATATTAGCGTAAAAATCTAAGGGATGTCTAGCAGGGAGTAGGGTGCGGGGAGGGACGGGGCAGGGGTGCTCATTGACGCACGGCGAGGAAGACCCGTTTAATACTTCGTGTGGTCGTCGCGTTTTTAAATGGTGCTCGATTAAAAAAAAAATAAAAATTACCAAATTTTTCAAGTTCAAATTACCATTTTTTTTTGTGATGCATACATATTGAACTCTGACGTCATCAGCTCTGAGATTGTTAATCATGATTCTAGAATCAACTCCCACGTAAATAGTAACTAAATTTATTACAAATAAGTTTATTAAATTTTCACTACAGGTTACACGCTTTATTTTATTTTTATTCATATTTTACTTACTCAAGTTCACTTTACACGTTTGCTTTTAACCTACTATACATTTTTTATTTTTATTTATTGCATTTAACTGTGTCCATTTACTATACGCACGAACAAAACATTAATGTTTATGAAATTATTCGGAATGACAAGAATTCAAATACATTTTTTGCATGTCTCTGGAAACTTTCAAGGTTTGTGTTGAAAATATCACGAGGGATGTTATTTGGCAGCACCATACCCCTTGTCATGCTGTGCTGAACCAACACGTCTGTTCTACCATGTGGTATGCATATCAGATCGTGGTGCCGCCCCTGAGAGTAGTGGTTTGGTACAAATAGCTTATGGCATTCCATGAGGTATGAACTTATCGTGGTGCCACCCCTTGAGAGTAGTTGTTTGGTACAAATAGCTTATGGCATTCCGTGAGGTATGAACAGATCGTGGTGTCACCCCCTGAGAGTAGTTGTTTGGTTCAAATAGCTTATTGCATTCCATGAGGTATGGACTGTCTGTCAAATTTTGTATAATTTTATACGCCGTTACTGCAAATTGCCCCACTCCTTCTAGACTGAAGACTTTGATATAGCGTCTCAGAGAGCAAATTTTCATGGTTCATAAATTTCTGGTACTCGCCGTGCATTCTCATCTATAAGAGTGTTTTTTTTTAAATTTGTTTTAACATTTCTACATACTTTTTCTGGAATGGGGCCCATACAGATGAAGCGTACTCAAGTTTGGACCTTACCATATAATGCAGTTGAATATAGAAGTTATGGAATGGCTTCGGGTTTAGTAAACTGTTTGCTAGATCTTATAACAAACCCTAATGATTTGTAGCACGATGGAGATAACTGCAATATATGATCTGAATACATGTGCATAAATGTGTATGTATGTATTGTGTCTGTATACATGCGTTTATGTACACGTGTACGTAAGCAAGAAAGCAGTTATTTTTTTACTGTTGTTTATTTAATATATTAGACACTTATATATTAATGAAAATAAAACAACAACTTTGTTTATAAGCACGAGATGTACTTTATTTTATTAGGACCGACCGGTTTCCCTTAACACAAGCACAAGCACAGTGTGTGTTTGTATATTCAAAATAGAATAAGACAGAACATAACATAGGGCAAAGAAAAAATGAGATTGCATGAAATAGAAATCTGACGTAATAACAGAGAGAAATAGACAGAAGTGTACATAATGGAATACCTGAACAGGTAATTATGGGATAATGGGAAATTATAACAGAGATTATAGGAAATATACCTAATTTTGGGCTATCGGACACATTTAGTTGATTATTAAGAATTTTGTTTTTGGTTTTAACTGCTTTCTTTATTTCGAGTAATTCTAAATTATTTAATCTGTTTCCATGGCCATTTTTATGAAGAATATTAGCACCGGTGTTTTGAATGAAGGTATGATCTTTATCAATAGGGTGATTGGCGAATTCCGAAAAGCCGTTATTATTTAAACATCTAAGATGTTATTTAATTCTAATATTCACATTGCGTGTTGTTTTTCCCATATAGAATGCTGAACAATCATTACAATCTAATTTATAGATTAGTCACTCGGTGCTCGAGTGCTGATACCAACCCTGATGTATAGTAGTGAGGCATGGAACTGGTTAATTAAAATTGAGACGAGTATTTTAAGTTCTAGTCCGTTTGCATTATATATAGGGTTATTAATTTGCTGACATATAAGTTTGTACCACAGAATTTCTCTTACTGAATGAATTCTGAGTATATGGTAAAAGTATGGAACATTATGCTATGTTCGTATAAATTTGTATTAGCTAATAATTAAACCGATGAATTTTACGCTGATGAATATGATGTTTGTTTTGCAGGGAAGTCCCCAGGCTGTAATTCCATACCTTATAACATGTTCCGCTAATGAAAAATAACTCATTAAAGTGTACAGATTGGAACATAGAATTTTAATTTAAATAATCTATTGGTCTTAGTCGTACACAAACCATATTTATTTATAAATTCCAATTCAAAAAACTATCCATAAAGACACCTAAATAAAGATATTCTTTCGTAGAAGTCATAGTGGGATGCTGAGGTTATTCAGCCAGTCGACGGCATCGGGAATCACTTGGTTGATGAAGTGGACATTCTTCTACGATGAGTTCTGTTCTTTGAATGTGTCCACATTCACACAGTCCGGAATCGTTTAGGCCCCATTTATTCACCATATACGCACAATGGCTGTTGCTGCGCAGGATGCGGTTTAATTAGGTCTACCTCTTCCGATGGAGAGTTACCCTGGCAAATTAATAGTAGAGTCCACAACGGGGTATTTGTTTTTGCATCGGAAATTTGCTACACATATATGGGTTGGAAGCTAGCTTCACATAGGGACCTTATCAAAGCGATCTGATTTTAATCATGTTTTTGTGGGGCATTATCTTTGCGGATTTCTTGCTTTCTCACTTTAGTTTATTTTCCACAAAATCTGTATTGCCCTTGATGACTTAGATCTCCAGACAATCCATTGCCCTGCAGTTTTATGATAAAGAAGCCACAACTGTCGCCTTTCAGTCTCAACTTCTCTCCTTACTATAATAACATGCCGTTCCCGGTGAAGCCAGTTACAAAAAAAGTAAACTTTAGACGACCTTTCATGTGAATGATTCATTCAAAGTCTTAATCATTCCAAGACCGGCGATCAGCGCAACGAAACAATTTACAGCCAATTTGAAACCATTAATTAATATCCAAATCATTTAATTTATTAGTTTCATAAAGAAAAATATTTTACAGTAAGAACGCTCTGACTGACCAACTGAGAAGTTTCGATTTTAGGACAAATTGACAAGCTTAGTTCATACTCGTATTATGTAACTAAGTAACCTTCACACCGTTTGATTGTAGGCGGAGAGGACGGACCGCCAAAAAACTCGATCTTGGCATACACTTCTTGCTTCATTCACATTCATACATTATTTTCTGTTATTCCGACTTCTGACATAGCCCGACTCAAGTATTTGAATCAGTTGATTGTGCCATGTCTTCCTCGGACGTCCACTGCTTCTTCGTTCATTCACATTCGCGTCATATATTCTCCTTATACTCCTTTCTTCGATCGTTCGCTCTACATGCCCAAGCCGTCTAAGTGTCCTTTTCTTAATCTTACTCATTACGCTTACATCAGCCTTGCATTCTTGACGAAGTTCAACATTTTCACATGATCATACATGGTTTTACCACATATTCGCCTCTGAGATCTTATTTCTATAGCATTCAGTCTACTTTCATCCTTCCTCTGCCAGTTCCACGCCTCACTGCCATACATCAGGGTTGGTTCAACATGGTTCCTAAGCATACAAACAAATATGGAACTTTAAATCACATGGTTCCTAGCGGTTTAAATATTTTACACGGTGAAACAAAAAAAAAAGTATTAAAACTAAACTGTTAATAAATATATAAAAAAAAGTTGGATAGCTGAAAGAAACTATTTGTATTAGAAAATTAGGAAATATTTTTTATGAACGATTTATTGTTGTCGCTTATGTTTTTTTTATGTAGAAATATTTTTGAGTAAGATATTTTGATAAATATTTATGCTATATATATTTAGTAACCTTAAACGTAAATTTAGGATAAAGTTTTGAATAACAAGCTCCCGTTAGACAAACTATAAAAAGTGGTTTATCTCAACCTTTTGAATTATGTTCTTTATAATATGTCTTAAATGGATAAATAATAAAAAAATAAACTCTCTTCCACAATACGAAGAAGAAGAAGGGTATCGCGAGCACACTAATTCTTCTGAAGTCCACGCTATCAGTTGCAAGTCACAATGAGAATGACGTCCAACAACAACAATTTCCTTTAACTGTACTAAACTACTTTTTACAACAACTTTCGTATTTAATGGCATTTCTTCATTTTCCAAATCCATTGTCCATTCAACCCCTTCATTTCTTCGACCGTTTCAAATGATTTCTAAATTTCGGAACGTGCCGACTAGCCCCGCCAGCTAAATCTATTTCACGCATCGACACCCACAGTTGGGTCTCCATTCGCCCCACCCAAAGCCCCCCCCCTGCCTGGGGCGGGTTCGGGCGGTCTTTCTAGCCCCGCGTGACACTACAATCGTTGGTAAAAGAAAAATCTTGTTAGCGATTTGGGATATTTGTTATAAGAATTGAATCAATAAACATTAATACAACTTGATGTCAACACTTATTTTTCACCTTAACGATATCCACACCATATGTTTAAAAACATGATGTTCATAATTTCCTTCCGCAGTAACCACTTCGAGTGACCTATGACAGAGGTGTTAGTTATCGAATGAATGGTTCCCGGGGCGGTGTTACTCATACCCGCCTCCCAAATTGTTCCACTGGTCGAACCATGGTTCTACTAATTGAGCCATGATTCCGCTGGCTCCGAGTTATTATAAAACTTGAGCTGAAGCACATTAAAAAATCAAGGAGTTTTACATATTCGTATTTTCACTCCAGTAAAAAACAGTGTTTTTAAATCAATGGTTATGGTATTGTCTTACTAGGAGAACTCCATTTTCAGAATGAAAACGGTGATTAAAATGACTTAAGTTATTATTGCGACAGCGTGACGTCACGCTTCCCCCGTTTAAATATTCTATAAAATGTAAATTCACATTAACCACAAAGCAAAACCGTTAAAATAAATTAACTCTTCGGCATACAGACGTGTTGTCATTTTGTACTTCTCAAAACACTGAGGCGGCAGCCGGCCGGCTACCGCTGACTCAGCACTTTTCACACACCAATGATATAAATATATTTATACGCATTCCTAAACAAGACAGATATACCATTCGGGTACTTTTCATCTCTTCTTTGATCGTTTTTTTACTATTTTCCTTCCTCCCAATTTCCTTATATCTCACAAATTTTTCAAAATCGAGAATGTCACCATTCCAGTATCATTGAAAGTGATTTAGGGCCAGCTTTAGAAACAAACTATCAAATTTCCGTTTTGTTAACGAACCGTTATCCGTCAGTTTTTTGTTTTGAATAATTGCTCGCTCGTCACCGCTTTCACTGCCCGACGAGGATTCTATTTCACAAATGCAAATTACATATTAACTATTTTTTTTCAAAAGTTTGGTATTCACTTTGTGGCATCATTAATAATAAATGAAATAAAAATTTCTTTGTAACCCCCACTTTATTAATATACAGTATATACACATATCAACATGTTTCGAAAGTGAAGGTTTCCTCATCAGGAATATACGGAATACTAAATTCCTGAAGTGGTGATTACAAAGTAATTTTTAATTTATTTACTCATGTAGTCTATTTAATTAAAATAGTGTGCAGTTTTAAATAAGCGACCGCCGGGCAACAACTGATAGCTGTTTAACGATCGGTAATCTGACGAACGTTTATAAAACGAAAAAAATCTGGCGGTAGTTCAAATATTCGTTAAAAATGGTATCAAGTCACAGTAAGAAAAAAAAACCTACCCCGAAAACCTAATCTGACCTAATCTAATTAATCATTAAAAAACATGATTTATTAGGTTAGGTTAGATTGGGTTTTTGGGCTAGTTTTTTTCGTACTTTTAATGACTTTATATTACTTTTAAAGAGCGTGCTGATTCACATGTGTGTTAAATTGTCATGGGACAATAATTTTTTTTAATAGTTTTCACAAAATTTTAATAGATGGCGTTTAAATCCCCCAAAAACATCTCCATATTCCATTTTCTCTACCATTGAACAGTTTTGGAGCAGCATTTATACGCGTGACTCGCTCCCAATAGGTTCCAGCCCCTCCGCAATATTTTAATCACGCTGTATATAATATCCATTTAAACGCTCCAAATAGGATTGATCAATACCGCGTATAATCTAATATGGCATCGATTAAAGTACAGGGTGCTCTGTCTCCTCCCAACCCTCTCAGCCCCCAACCTCCCAGTTTTCTCGCTTCCTTGTTAGTAGCAACGATCTGCTTCCAGCGATGTTAGAAGTACAAGATTGACTTTTTAATTTATCGGTAATCGTAGCGAATAATATTAAGTATTAATAATAAAGGTTCATTTTTATGGGGGAGTTTTGTGAAGGTTCACCTCAATTGCGCTTTACACTAACTAACCTAACCTAGTATCTTTAAAAAAGAGAAATGTAAATCAAATATAATAATGTTATTATTAACTAACTAACTAACTAACCATCACGCCATTTCTCCGCATGGGCAGACAGAAAGGACAGACCGCCAAACAACTCGATGTTGGCATCCACTTCTTGCTTCATTCACATTTATACAACGTCTCATAACTTCTCTTCTGGTATTCCGACTTCTGACAAGTATATGATTCACTTGATTGTGCCATGTCTTCCTCGGACATCCCCGGCTTCTTCTTCCATTCATATTCGCGTCATATATTCTCCTTACACTCCTTTCTTCTTTCATTTGCTCTACATGTCCGAACCATCTAAGAGTTCCTGTCTTAAACTTGCTCATTACGCTCACATAAGGCTTGCATTCTTTACGAATGTCAACATTTTTCACACGATAACTCCTCGGTTCCTCCTGAAAAATCAGTAATTAGCCCTTCCCCCTTGGTCGCCTGCCACTCCAATAACTAAATATTCATGTATTTCTGTCATCGCGCTTTATCTTATGTTAGTTTTAATACAGTCCTGACGAAGGAAGGGTACTTCCGAAACCGGACCATCATTATATTAAATTGAAGAGATTTAAAACGAATTCATGAGTTTACGAGTATATTAGAAAATAAGAAGTCTGACATTTAAATGTAGACAAAAATTTAGGGCGCTGTGATCGTCTAAATGCTTATATTTGACAACACCAAGATGGATCATAGGAAAATTAAATAATTTTAAAAGAGCACAATGGTTCAGTTGTACATTTTTTTACTTTAACCAAACGGTACTTAGAAATCAGTGGTACTTTCTGAAAGGAGATAATTCTACGTCATATTCTAAGACAATTTTACATAAAAACATTTAACGCTTTGCAAGGAAAATAATTACAAGGAAAGGCAATTTTTATATATTTGTGAAATGTGTGCATCAAAATTAAATAAAACCTAATCCATAAACGGATAAAAAAAGTTATTTTTTCGTAAAATATAATAACTTTGTGGTTCGACATATTTATTAAATAAAATAAACGCTTTGTGTTTAAATGACTAATTTATTTTTAAATCAAAACCAACCGGTTTCTTTTTTTATATGAATACCCCACAATAGTCTCAAGTGTCTGGAGCCATTGGAACTATGGCATCCCCAATTGGGGAATGTTATGGGGCTGAAGGTATTGGGGTGGGAAAGGAGAAGGGGAAGAGGAAGGTGGGGAAATACCTCGCTATTCAGATCTGGTCACCAAACACAGCTAAAAGCCATTTCAAGCAATGTTTCATTTCTGAATGGTGGTCCTTCACCAGGGCGATACTGAGAGTATCTTCCAATCTGATTTCGCTTATATCAAGCTTCAGTTTGTTTAATTTAATTTTTAAAAAAAATTGATATGATCGAGTTATGTTGTGTTGCATTGTTTCTTTAAAACGAACTGTCAAACTCGAAAATAAAAAAAATAAAATCGGTAGAAATTGGAAATGTTAATGTAATTTCAAAGATAAAGTGGGTAGCTTGATACAGTAAAAAAATATTATTTTTCTATATTAAATGTATACATTTTGTTGCCAAGGTGTACTAGATGGTAGTGCTTTAAATAATGTTACATACATCTTCTTCCCCTTGTCCTACTCGGATCAGGGACCCATCGCATCGACAAGGCGTCCATAATTGGTCGATCCTCTCCTCGCACAGCCTCTGGAGTTGCTTCTACCGCCTGTGTTTGGGGCGGCCCACTGGACGTCTACCCTGAGGAATAGCACTCTGAATTTTCAGCGGAATGTTCAAAACATAATTAATTAAATAGACCATTGTTTTGATTGGTCGTATATCAAATTTAGAACATTAGTAAAAATTTAATTATTATTGAAATTTCACAACATTCCGAAGGAATACCAACTTATATCGTCGTAAAAAAGTCGAAATTATTAATTTAATGTAAATTACACGTTATTGTTATTTAAAAAAATCCTTTTTTTACAGTTTTTAAAATAAATTACATACATTTTCTACATGCCCGATTGTTAAAATTATACTGGTTAGCAATGGGAACACACGTAGGCGATGCCTGTGTATTAGTAATTTAAGTAAATAAGAGTACTAGAATATTAATTATTTTAATTATTGTGACAGCAAGAAAGTCCAATATTTTATGGAAATTTTAGAATTATTGTATAAGTAAGCAGAATTTTTTTTGTTTTTAATTAGTAAATGTTGAAATTATAGTTAAAGAAAGCAGAAAGAATTAACAAAGATTTTATAGAAATATGTTTAACAAAATTCAGAACTAAACTAGAAAACCCATCTTTTCAGACAATCGTATCCATAAATTGAAGAAATGCACACGTAAATTGCTTAGCTCGGCTAGCCGGTTAGTGTTTACCTAAAGTCATTAAAAAGAAAAAATTTAAAAATTCACGCATCGGTGCGCAAATGCATCCACAGCCCACAACACTGTAAATAACTAAAATGTAAAAATAAAAAAATGTTAATATCTATTAAAAGCTTCTTACGCTTTTTAAGGTCATTTTATAAATATTTAAAATAAATACCAGCTCTTTTTGTGCCTCCAAACTTCTAATAAATGTAACATCAATAATATAATAATAATCAATAGAAAAGGAGAATAAAATAGCCACTGTAAAAATCATATCATCTCTAAGATTAAATATTCTAATAAAAGTGTGTTCATCTGAAGCGACCTGCCAGGTAAGTATATTTTTCTGTATCTGTTTGTACATAATTAGATAAAGAATAGGAAGTAATATTTGTACAGCGCCCTTGAGGTGATTTTTCACAAAAACGGCTCTATACAAATCATCCGATTGTTATTATTATTATTATTAATGTTTCAACAACTAGATCATTCAGCCATAATTTTACTTATTTTTCGTAGAAAGATAATTTATTTGTCGTTTGAATTTCTTTTGGTAAAATGTTGAATGTGCGAGGACCAATAGAACAGCTGTGTGTTTATTTAGTGTACGATTGAGTAAAATAAAACATACTATTAACCCTTTTCCAATTTACATATTATTTTTCATTAGTTATGCTATTTTTGTTATGTACTCCATGTAATTTATTATGTACTATTTTAAAAGAAAATCTATCGGGAATGCTGAACCACAAAAACATTTTAATGGTCGTTTTTTTTCTCATTAACTCCTCACAGGAGGAAAATTACTTTCCTCTGGCCCTACGTCATCGTTTGGGAGGCTGCGTGGAGGTTATTTTTAAGGAAAGGAAGGAGAGGAAGTTGGGTTCGGTATGTCCAGGAGTGACGTTACGTATTAATTCCATTCTTCGCACTGCAGTGCAAGGCGACGGGTCGAGGGAGTCAGGTTGGAGAAGTCAAGGGTCTCTCTTAACTAGCCTCTCTCAATCCGGTTCATCACGCAATTGCTTGCGTCGTGCAAACGCATCCGTCGCCAAGACCTGGATAAACCTAACCCGGGAACCCCTGCTGAGTCACCAAATGCAGCGAACTACTTGGGATGACCTATGACAGAGGTGTTAGTTATCCAATAAATAGTTCCCGGGGCGGCGATACCCATACCCGCCTCCCAAATTGAGGATCTTATCTGCCAATTGAAAAAGGTGGAGAATATAAACACGTCGTTTCATACTAGTTAAATGAATATTTCGTAGCTACATAGATCATGATAAAAACTAAGTTGTATTCTGTAAATATCCTATCGTCACTGGCGTATAGTCCATAAAGGCTGAAAAGTTGTTAGTACCCTAAGAAAAAAGAAAAAAAAGGAAAAAAAAGAAACAGAAGAAAGCAAAAAAAAATAAATTAAAACTGTGACGAATTTCTCATCAAAATGTAGGCTCATTTATTCAGTTGGCCATAAAAATCAGAGGAAGATGAAAATGCAATGACCACATTCAAATATCCAATGCACAATTTACATAGCTTATCTTTTGGCCGTAGATCAATGCACGCTACTGGCTAAAGTTAAAACATAGTGTATGTGTTGACCTAAAAACCAGTTCTCATTTCAAAACGCTAGAGCTCTACCGATTGAGCTATTTGACTTCCGTAGCACACAGATTTCAGAGCAATTTTAAATCACACGAGTTTCCTTTATATGTTAATTAATAAATTAAATAATAATATTTTTAAATCCGCCCCTGTCTGCAAAACTTAAAGCAGAAGAAAAGGAAAAGAAGAAGAAGAGAGCTGCAGCTCTTTGCTACAAATCAATTAACTATGCCGGTGCCCCTTTCGTGTTTTTTTCTCTTCGCATTCAAACAGTTAATCCCGCCTTAAGGAAAATTGCCTATTTGCCGAAGGATTTCCATTTAACCCTGAGGGGGTTGGCTATGCCGACTGTCTGCTGCGCATTATACGACTGTAGAAGTAATATGTGAGTAGTCTGTATTTTAAATTGGGATAAACACTTTATGCAGAAAATAATTTAAAAATAAACAAATATTTTTATAAACAATAATTATTAGCCTGAAACACTCATCCAAATTGAAAAAAACCTTTCCGAGCAAAGATAAATGTCGCCGACAGGACTCGAACCTGCATCCTTCTGATGTCCGGTCAGATGCTCGACCGTTGAGCTACGTCGGCTTATCGCAAACCTGCCAAGTTAATCAATATATACTAGTGTTTCATTCAATAATTACTGTTTTTATTAAATTTCACCTGTACTGTACTGTACTGTATTTTTTTTTTTTTTTTCAATTTGGATTTCTCGGAAAGTTTTTTCATTTTGGATGAGTGTTTCAGGCGAATAATTATTGTTTATAAAAATAATTGTTACCCTTTGCGATATGCACAAAAATCTTGTCTTAAGTTTTTAAGAACTTTAGTTTATCAATTAATAAAAATAAACAACTTATGTTTTTTAAGACAGCCACACTTATTACAGATTTTATAATTCTCGTTATAATATAGAACTCCAGTCCAACTTTTTTTAAAATTAGTAATGACGTTCAAACTTAAATACCAGTATATTTCGTTTATTTTATAAAGTTACTTTTCATGGTTAAAATAATTTTCAAAGTTTCAATTTTTCCAAGTCCGCCAAAAAGCTCCAAATCTATGGCCGGTCGGTTTTGATCAGTTTTGAGGTTAGAATGTCAAATGTCAAAACAAGAATGAAATTTACCGTACATAATTGTGCATTCTATACATGGTAAACCATAACTAAACATAAAAAATAAAATTATGGACCTTTTTAGAAATTTTAATCCAAAGAATAATAATAGTATTTAACATTATATTGAATACTATAATTTATGAATCATATTGATCATGAATACTATAATTTATTACATGAATAATAGTTGTTTTCATTGTACAACAATTATAGAGCTTAAAGTCACCAAAATTAAATGAAAATACAAAACAAAATGGAATTTTTTTTTTTCATACACTAATCCAAAAACAGAATGCTCACGTGACGTCAGATGTTGCAAATTCAATGGTACCAACATAACACGGCGTTTGCTGATCTCTATGAATATATATATTTTAAAGTTATTATATTTTTGACAGAAGTTCTTTGTTGTACTGTTTATATATTATAAATTCAATGCCAAAATCCCTGTAAATGCGATATAAGACATAAAACACCGATCATTTTTTTTAATCCACAGTATTGAGGAAGTGCGTAGTTCGCTCCATAGGTGAGGTCATAATTACATTTATGCAGCTCGCTTGACAGTACAGGAGGTTATGATGACGTTCTCGAGAATGAGATTCTGGTATTACGAAATGAAATTTAAAAAAAAATAATTATAGCAATACCTGTACGTGTCTCTAAGAAGTGGTAATTGGTTATACCTAAAAATCCTTTCGATGGACAAAATGCGAATTAGTTCGTGTGGGGTCCAAATGATAGAATTCGACTCCAATGCACTTAACACTAGCGTAATGTATAATAACCTCAGTGTTTGTGTGTTGCGAAATGAATAGGAATTTCGAATTACGAAGCTTAGAAGCTTGTAATATGCGTAATGTTGTGTGATTGATCTTGAAACGATTTTGTTGAATACGAAGGTCTCGAGTACTAATCTTGTAAAAGTGGAACATTCTCAACAACACGAAAATGGAAAGGTACAATACAATTAATATTAAAACCAATGATCTCGTTATTTATAAAGAAATGAGTGTAGAGTATAACTATCAGTGAATGTGCTGTATATTTTGTAAATTATAAATTTAAATGGTTGTATTTACACTTTTTTATTGCTGAATTTATTTGTAAGCCATAAATATTTAATTTATAAAAAAAAAACAATAACTTTGTTTTACATCACTTTTATTTATACTTTAGCCGACCGGGTTTCGCTACTACCGTAGCTTCTTCAGGGCAGAATACAACTTTATACTTGTTGTATACTGCCCTGAAGAAGCTACGGTAGTAGCGAAACCCGGTCGGCTAAAGTATAAATAAAAGTGATGTAAAACAAAGTTATTGTTTTATTTTATAAATTATAATGTCACATCACCAAGTTACCGCTTCATATGAAAAAAAAAAAAAAAAAAAAAAAAAAAAACATAAATATTTAGTTGTTATATTTCAGAAGGCTATTTATACTATCTATGCACCTACTGCGATGTGTTTTGCATCTGTGTCACTATTGTAATTTGTATATTAAAACAAAATATGTAAAAGCCCAAATAGGGCGTATACAATGTAATAAATAAATAATAGTAACCGCACATTTACATAGCGCCTAAACTTACAAAATACTTTACATGTAGCAAACACTTTGTGGGAATACATAATTATAAAAAATAAAATAACTTTGTTTTAATTCCACTTTATTATTTTTTCATCCAACCGGTTTCGATTCAACCTTAACCTTCCTCAGGGGTGAATAAACCCCCATTTTTTAAATATTTCCATTACCTCCGCCCACTTTCACCCCTCCCTCTGAAGCTCTTCCTTCCTTGCCCCCCACCTAAGTTGATGTTCTGTCTCTCTCTTCTAATTTTCTATTAAATACCATGTATTTCTGTATTATGTTTAATATATTGTGTATTCACCCCTGAGGAAGGTTCAGGTTGAATCGAAACCGGTTGGATGAAACAATAATAAAGTGGAATTAAAACAAAGTTATTTTATTTTTTATAATTTTATTACAAAATACTCTTACTCACATTGGCGTTTACGTAAAATATTTATAATACCAGAGTGGAAGATACGCTCAGTATCGCCCTGGTGAAAGACCACCATTCAGAATTGAAACGTTGCTTGAAATGGATATTAGCCGTGTTTGGTGACCGGATCTGATATCTAGGTATTTCCCCACCTTCCTCTTCCCCTTCTCCATCCCCTCCACAATACCTTCAATCTCACAACATTCCCCAATCAGGCATTCCATAGTCTCACTGGCTCCAGACGTATGGAAGTAGTTGGGACTCTTGTGCGGTATTCATGTAAAAAAAAAAAATGACATCAAATTATTAAAAAATAAATTATTTTTGGTCATACCTCAAGACGACAAAGCATTAGGTCAAAATATCAACTGAAATGAGATGCATTAGTATTAAAAATAGAATAGGCACTAGGTTATTCACTTTCGTTCTTACATCTAAAATTAATATCCTTTTCTCCAAATAACTTTAAAATATTTTGGGAAATTCCTCAATTCCATATCAGAATAACAAATCAACCACTCGTTGTATGTTGATATCCATGTCAAAAAGCTCATAAAACTGGATTAAAGTATTAAATTTCTAAATCTTCAGTTGATGATAATTTAAACTTGCTGCTTTCAAACACCGATTTTCCACAGAAGTAGATGTCATGGTTCATTAGCTGTGACTTTGTTCAAAATAACTTGTTTCACTTAATCCCTTAAGATCTGTTACCTCGTCAGAAAAAATGCATAAATTAAAAGAAAAATGGTTTCTTTAATACTTTTGCCGGGTTAATTGGATATTTTGACATGGATATTAAGTGCAATATTTTTTGTTAGTGTTTAGGGGGATGGACGTCGGAGATGGATTATTTATTACTTTAAAAAAATATATTATTGCGCAATACGATAAACATAATATTTTTAAAAAGAAATAAAATTATTACACATTTTTTAAATTAACGTAGACTTAGCATTTATAAAAATTAAATCAGATATATGTACATATATGAGTATATAGTTTGTTTTACAAAATATTTTTAATTGTTGAATATCCTCAAAAATACTTTGAAGCTTTTTCTTTTAAATGCCGAGAAAAAATCCCCCCCCCCCCTCCAAAAAGAATAGGGTGTAGTTTTTTATGTGAATACCCCACAAGAGTCCCAACTGCTCTCAACCACCTGGAGCCATTGAGACTATAGCATCCCCAATTGGGGAATGTTGTGAGGCTGATGGTATTGGGGAGGGGAAAGAGAAGGGGGAGAGGAAGGTGTGGAATTACCTGGCTATTCAGATCTGGTCACCAAACACGGCTAACTTTAATAATAGTTTAAAAGCATACATTTTAATGTTTATGAAAAATGCAGATTATAATACTTTCAAATTTATTAAAAAAAAAATACCGCAAAAGGATTGCAACTATTTTTCTCCTCTTTTTTTTAATTATCTTCTTTATTCTAAAATTTTGTAAAACTTACGTAGGACGTTCAGAAAAAGTAATATTTCTAATTTGATTTTGATAAATGCTAAGCCGATGTAAATTTTCAAAATATATAAAAAAACATTTTTCTGTTTGAAAACATTTTAATATAGTTGTAGTATAGCGTAAAAATATTATCATTATTCGAATTAATCAATAATCCATCACCGACGTCCAAATGTTTGTTGCGGGAAAATTTAGGAATATAGTAATACTATGCAGTTTTTTTTACTGCACTTTCGAGGATGGTAGATACTCTTATTATATCGTCCTGGTTAAAGATCACCATTCGGAATCAAAACGTTATTTAATTTTGAAAATAGCCTTACAGTGGCTTTCCAACCATAATTACTCATCTCCTTCCCATTCCACTTCATGCAGCCTCACAAAAAAATTGTAATTGCTATAGTTTCACTGGCTTCGAGAGGTGAAACTTTGTGTGGTATTTACAAAAAATTGAAAAATAACTAAATCGATTTTCGAAATATTCGTCCAAATTATCAATAAAAGTAAAGAATCGTTCAGTCTCAAATATCAGGATATCAAAATATTTATTAAGGTACTTTAAAAAATTTCTATCTAGACAATTCCCTCGTCACGACATATCAATTAGATTCCTATATCAAAATAACACTTAACCAGATTATAAAAGCGAAATTTCTATAAATATGTCAGTTTAGTCTAAGTCCCATTTGCCAGAAGTGAATTTACGAGGGAGTTCCTTCCATTAAACATTTCACAATTCTTTTGATGTTTCGGATGAGAAATAGTCGTTTTAATTGAAATTATGTCTCCTCCATATAATCCTCTCGAGGATGCCTACTAAATAATGTTACTATTTCTAGAACAAATAGGTTTGACCGACAGAGAAAGAAATTTGGACGAGCGCCAAATTCAAAAATTCCGAGATTATTGTAAATTTGATATACAGGATTATTCGAAATGATGGACTCAATTTTGTACCGTCATTTTTCTGAAATATACGTTATGTGTAAATTATCTATACAGAAATTGAAAGAGGAGGTCCGAAAGTTTAGAATTCCCCAGCTAGATTGCCCATATATATACATATATCGCCGAGCAGCCATTTCGCGCCAGTAAAATGTGAGTTCGTGAGTTCTGTAAAACTGAGTCGGCAATTGCAGTGCTGCGTACATTTTAACATTGAACCTCCAACTAGAAAGAGTATTTGTGATTGGTATCACCAATTTAAACAACTGTATGTCTCTTTAAAGGAAAAAAAAAACCCGGGCTGACCGCGTGTATCAGAGGAGGACGTGCAAAATTGATTCCATCGTTCATGAATAACCCTGTATTTCGGACTCAAAAACGAGTCGTAGAAACGACCCATTCTAATATGACAAATTTCTACAGTGTACAAATGTTGGTCGCGCGTTTGGCGTATTTGGGTGTCGAAGGGATCAATGACGCTAGTTCCTTAGCGAATCTTCCATTGAAGGTAGTATTAGTAGTAACCAATAAAATAACCTAATTTATTCATGAATTTGAACAATTCTGCACACGCACGTGATGCTCTTATGTCTCCGTTATTTGCACATCCACACTGGTCGACATAATTGTAAGTAGAACCATTTGTTTTTGTTTGAAAAATATTAATATGAAAACAACTCTATATCATCGCGAACAGAAATACAGTTATAAAACAATCAATTTAACTTAAGTTCGAAATGTTGAAACGATTTCATCCTCCGGTACTTTGATCTGTCGTCCCAGGCAATAACGCTAAATCACCGTGGTTATAAATAATGGTACAAATTACGCACAAAATGAGTTTGCTGTGGAATTATGTGTTAAATCATTATTTTATTTATTTTTATTGCGTGCTTTAAATCTTCAAAAGCTTGACCGAGAAATGAAGAAAAAACGGCGAGCAATGTTAAGGATGATGTTGATAATATTGTCTCATTATTGTTTTGATCTTATCTTTGCTTACTTGTAATATATTGGGAACGGGAATTAAGGGCACTGCGATCGCTTAAAGGGTTTTAGGCGATAACACCAAGATGACTGACAGGAAAATTAAAGTAAGTTTTAAAAAGCACAATGGTCCAAAATACATATTTTCCACTTTAACTGAACGGTGTTCAGAAATTAATGATAATTTCCAGATAAAGATGATTCTACTGAAAAAAATTATAAATTTATTGAAAATGCAAACAAAAACGAGTAATACAGTTTTGGATTGTTTCTTTGAAATGACAAAATTGAAAGAAAAAATTTAGTTCCACATTTTATTGCCAGGCTAAAAATGATAAAACAAAAATAATATTTAGGCAGGTACGTAATTTTTCAATTTTCTGTTTCTAATTCATCCAAAAACAAAATCAAAACAAATTGATCACAAAACGGCAAAAGATTAATTTTGAAAAATATGTCGGAAATAATTACAACGTCATCACCCGTCAGCCTGACCCGGTGACATCTGTCTCTTTGCTTGGGGAAAGGAAATAAGATGATTCACGATGCATGGAACTTTTCGTAGCAAGAAGAACTAATCTCCGACCTCTTTGAGTTCGGCCGCTCGCGACATCGTTCTTAATCTCTTTCGACACCCGTTTAAAAATATTTTAATACGTGTTATTTTGGAATTTTTTCGTAGTCACGCTTGGTGTGCATTTGGGAATTTTTGTCATTACAACATTTTTTTTTCAAATGAAACACTCAAACTTTGTTTTAACCACATTTATTTTACACGCCTAGCGGTTTCGGAACAACCGTTCCATCGTCAGGACAGGTGTGTACTGTATACACTTGCCCTGACGATAAGCCCCCGGTAGGCGTATAAAATAAATGTGGTTAAAACAAAGTTTGAGTGTTTCATTTGATTATAATGGATAACCACAAAGTGATATCAATAGTATAATATTTTTTTTCTTATTTTTTAAATGCATATTCGTAAAAAGCATTAACTAAAGTTGCTTATCCGTCAGCACCCAAAAATACATATTTTGCAGGTTGCTAACTAAAGAAATACTACGAATATTTTATCTGTAAAATATATACGCGTAATTAGAAAAATGTATAAGATTTCAAAGTACAACAATACTATATGAAATAATACGTACTGGAATATTAGATGAAACGTTCTAGATTGTTTGACTGATTTTCAAACTGTACTTATTTTCTGAGATTTTTGGATGTATTTAATAGAATTTAAAGACTGCAGTTTGACGATACTTGTTTTTTGAAACCTTATGCACTTTTCTAACTACCCGTACAGAAATTTACAGATAAAACATTTGTGGTATTGCTTGAGTTAGCAACCTGCAAAATGATATTATGGGGCATTTTCAGATAAATTTATATAAAGAATATGAAGTAATATTTGTACAGCGCGCTTGAGGTGATTTTTCACAAAAATTGCGCCATACAAATCATCCAATTATTATTATTATTTTTGGGTGCTTGCCCTTAAAAAATATTGTCTAAATTGAAGCACAAATAAAACGGTTCAGAACAAATTGAGGTATTTATTCCATTTTGATTAACGATTTTTTGTCATCCTTTAATCTTTTTTTATTTTTCTGAAAAGAATTTTTTTATATAATATAAAGAAACTAACTAATTAACCATCACACCGTTTTCATGCAGGTTTGACCGCCAAACAACTCGATCTTGGCACACACTTCTTGCTTCATTCACATTCATACATCGTCTCATACATTCTTCTCTATTATTTTGTCCTCTGACATGGCCCAACTCAAGTATTCGATTCAGTTGATCGTGCCATGTCTTCCTCGGGCGTCCCCGACTTCTTCTTTCATTCATATTCGCATCATGCATTACGCTTTTTTCTTCGTTCATTTGGACTACAATATTACTTTTCTTTAAATGTGTTTTAAATATATAATAACCACAAACGACCGGTCAGTAGCTGAGTTGGTATCGCGTCTGGGTCTCACCCAGGCATCGTGAGTTCAATTCCTCGGATGGCTAAGTCCTCCATCACGACACAAGCGCCATATTCCGCTTACTGTGATGGTAGTAGGAGATTTTCAAATATTGTCAGGTTTTTCGTAACCAGGGAATATTTGTCTCTATTTAAAAAAAAAAACTTAATGCCTTTCAGAACGCAGTTAATGAAAATTTATTCTTTTGCAATTCATCATAACGATGTAACCAAGATAATACGTAAAGGTTGTTCATTTCTCTCTATAACTCCACAAAAGCAGTCCAGTAATTTTTTGTTACAAAATCGTTCCACTTTCCTTACTCTCATTATTTTTACTATTAATACACAGCATCCCCAATATTGGAGTTTCAATAGTAACACTTACTCCGAACAGTGTCTTCGATAATGAAACCCGAGTTCAATAATTACAATGTAAAAAGCTTTAGTACTGTCAAATTAAACAGACTTTTACAGCGAAAACTCTCGTCCTAAAACGTCAGCGTAACTACAAGCTGTAAAAGAAAATGCAGACTTACTACATACAATGGGAACTTGTACCCGCTAAGCCACTGCAAGTAGCTTTTCAGCAGCAGCTTAGTTCAACAATATTATATAATACAACAACAAATAACAACCATCATACAAATGTAGCGCAATAATAGAACAATATAGGTGCATGCGTGTTGTGATCAATATACACAAGTTATTTAAAACATATTAAAACAGCATATAAGTTTTGTTATAGAGATAATAGACTCAAATTACATAATACCGTTTTAAATAGTATTATAAAAAATATCAAAATGTCAGCAAGTATTACACAAATTGAGAAAAAAAATAAAAATAAATAAAACAGTAGTACAGTTTTGTTACGGTGACGATAGACTTAATATAATAGTAGTACTTAAATAATTTTAATGATACCTGCAGCTATCAAGGAGATATACGTTCAAGGACACCATCATATTTGTTCAATATACAATGTAAGAAAGAGCAAAATAGGGTAAATATAGCAGATATCAAAGAGACCGTCATATTTGTTACCATCAATACACAAGGTTACTTTCCAAAAGCCAACACTTTAACATCAGTGAGAATTTCGTCATAGAGCAATTGTTTTAAAATTCTAATGGCAACTTGTTAAATTTAAACGGTACAATGTATTCGTAATGGTACAAGGGTTCGTTGAACACATTTATTTTGAAATATTGGCAATAAAGACGCACAGGTAAAATACAATGTGTTTTTATTAAATTACTTTTATAGATACGGTACGTACGTACGTAAGTAACAATACACTTGAGTATAGTACCGCACTGTTTTAAATGGGTGTTCTGTTATAATCATTTTTACATTACATCTCACTCGCTTGCTTTTACTTGTCATTACATGCTTCCCAAATTAACTTACTAAAGACGCGCCTCTCCCATCTGACGTTTGATCTCCATCGGCCAAACGTAGCGTGACATCTAGCGGCTATTATCTCAAACGACCCGTCTAATTGTCGGGGACTGAGGACGTCATTGTACAGAAACAACTTTGCGGAGGAAGAAGGGCTGGGCTGTAATGGCCATTAAGATCATTCACAGCTTCTGTGGAGAAGTGGGAACAATCACCAGAGAAAATATTTGATGCTGGGATGAACATTCTAAACTCCAAAAATACTGACAGGGTTTAAAAAATCCTTACGTGAAGAAGACGAAATAATCACAAAAGAAAGAAATGAACGCTGAGTAAAATAATCTGAACTTTGAAGATACTGCTGTATTTTAAAAACACTTCGTGATTCAGGAGGAATTGTCAGACAGGCTTCTGAAAATCTACTTCCCATTGGTTTAAGAGCAAAAGCTTTAGACTATACTCGTGGATGAAGCAAGGAGTGTGTGCGAGGATTCAGCATGCACAGTGGGCGACCGAGATTAAAACCACGTAAGGGACATTATGAAGACATTGTTTTTTGGTTGCATTTTCCATCTAAAGCTGATTATAGACTGATCCGATTGAAAGAAAATATGTGATCAATAAATGGGCCTGGATCATAGTTTTACTTAGTTAAAACCGCGTGAGGCTAAGAGTAATTGTTTTATGAAATTTCCTTATTAACAGTTTGCCTTTGGTCCCTTACTTGGTTTTAATTTTGAAGAGCCATGAGGAATGGTTAGGTTATGCGATTTGTTTCTCTGACATTGAGTTCACTTCTAAAAATTAATTGTCATCAATAACACGTAATATTCACCGCTGGAAACCAATTTCTTTCCGCTACCACTTGTTTCCACTGAAGCGATTAGCTCTTTCATCGATTCAGTGGATGTTGACCGCAATGAAATGACAAGGTTTGTTCATTGGTTTTTCACTCCCCGAATGATGGGATCTCTCGATCAGCAGCACATCTTCACACTCTGCGAGGATCAGAGGTTCTCAAATCTGTCATTTAAATCATCCATCGTGCCAAAATCTCACCTTGGAAGAGCTCATATACCTGATCAGCCATGTTTTTGAATCAGCAGACGTTGTCTAATATCCAATGACAAACCAGGTAAAATTTATTGAAAGGACTGGGTAATTGTCAAAAGATTTAACTGAAACAAGGAAGGCTGCAGTCCTTACTGGAGCTTTACAAATGCTCTTTTTATCAATAGTAAAATATGATGGGTTATATGGTCGAGCAGTCCAAACTTATGCATTCACTCCACTGCTAAACCTTCACAATTGTTCAAGCATTTTTTTACTACTTTATAGTATACTTGGTAGTAGTACAAATTCAAATATTGTCAGTGTTTCGACAGGTCTAAAGGGAGTCCAATTCTGGGTTGGCCGCAAAGTTATTGTGGCTCAGAAACCAGATGATAAAAACGGTAAATGGAAGAACTGAAAGGAAATGGAGATAACTTGTAGGATGTCGCGGAATATTGAAATAGGCCTACTTTTGGTCGCGGTTAAAACATGAATTCACCCCACTAAAAATTTACTGCGATATCCAGAATTGGCCAGTTGCTCGTATCACTTTTACTTCTGCGTGTTGAGTATCTTAAGGTTAATATGATTCAAGAATTAAAAGCAGCTTTCAATATAACAAGAACATCTGACTGACGATGTTAGTACCACCTCTTCCACATCACCAATGTTCTACAGAACATTTTATCGGTGTTAGATTTTCCTCGTCTTTGAAAGCTGTCTGTGAAGCGAGCTTTCCTCTTATAAAATGACAACACTCCACAACTTACATCAAACGCTGTCATGGCTAATTTCCGAGCTTCAATGCCACGATTACTGCAGACTAAAGACGTGTTCTTGACGGTCGCTTGAATGATAATGCACAGATCTCTACTTGTTGGAAATTAACATCAAGAGACTGGAAATTGCTAAAGCGTTTAGGCAGACCTTTGGCTATTTTAAAAGCATCAATTTAATAAATAATAATAGCAAGCTTTAACCACTGTTTGTAGTCAACTCAGAAGTAGTTTTTTATAGTAGACATATTAAATTTATTCTTGTGTGGTCCACACAATTTTGAGCAAAATTTAAGTTAAACTGTTTGCTAAAATAGAAGAATCTTTCTTTAACATATTAGACATACCTGTGTAGTGACAGGAGAATATTTTATCTGAAATTGTATACATAACACGGAAATCTATCGGTATGAAGCTGAGTGGCAGATTCTGACAGCATTCCTCCGGTGAATCACTATTCAAAATCGCAACGTTCTTTGAAATGGCACCGCGTTTATAATTACATCGAATAGGACTTTAAAAACAATATATTTCATCACAACATTAAAAAAAAAAACAATCGAAAATGCAAAAATAACTATTCTTTTTCTTAATGGAATTGTTACAGATAATATTTTGGCGACATTTGATGAGTTTATTTATATCAGGCATCACAGAGGACGATTCATTTCATCTCACTTAAAGAATCTCAGCGCGGTCCAGAGCTGCGGCATCCTATCAAACGGAGCCGTAATGACATGAACATTACGCCTCGAGTATTTAGCTAATGGACCAAAGCAATAAGAGGTTCATTAAATGCTACAAATTCACGTACACATTAACAAATTTGTTATTAAGTACCTATGCTGATTAAATAAAATACACTTTTTAAATTTTTTTTAATCTAAAACTAAAAAATTGTAGGATCAGTAAATTTCATAGAATTAGAACATTAAATAACCAGCAATAGGCAATACCAAAGTGCAAACCACTTAAAAATTCCACGATACCGTGAAATTAAAGTTCTTTTTAAATAGATCATTACAATAAAAGTACATAAATATTTCACAGAAGCGCGTACTAAAGTTAATTAATATGAAACCGTAGTAAATACGAGTATATCATAATGCTGGTGGTAACCCAATTGAAAATCCTATTGTTAACCTTGATATTACAACTAAGATGAGAAAATTCTAGAATAAACTCATTATCGATCAGTATTCACCAACCTTTTATTATGTAAATAATATAATATCATCTTTACAATAAAAACAACTTTAACCCATCACAATGATTTTTGAAACCAGATTTATATATAAAGTAATATTATTAATAAATTCAAAAGCACCACATAAGTCAAGTTTTATAAAATCATGGTTTGTTACCCCTGACACACAAAATTGTATATAACCCATAGTTTAAGAATTAATTGTACCCGTCTGAAGATAGCCGTTACAGGCTGAAACCGGTCACGGTCAAAAATAAAAGTGGAGTAGATTATAAAAAAGTGTGTTTTATTTAATGATTATAATGATGCGAAAATAGAAATATTAAAAAGTACCCACGAAATGCCATTTAATTTACATTTGCATACATCAATACTTTTTTATTTTGTGAGAATTTTTCGAATTTTTTTAATAGATTACATAGATCGATTTATATCGTAACACGTAATACTAATATTATTTTAGTGTATTCAGTACAAATAAAGCATTCCATTTAACTGAAATCCTTATTGATTCTTGGATAATGAACATTTTATATGACACTTTTGTTCATACCGGAACTGGTATGAAATCCATATTGGGACCAGTAAAGAGAATCATTGCATTACACGATTATTATTGTTTTATCTACGATTTCAAATAGATAATAATAATAATAATAATTGGACGATTTGTATAGCGTCGTTTTTTGTGAAAAATCACCTCAAGGGCGCTGTACGAATATTACTTCCTATTCTTCATCTAATTATGTACAAAAAGATACAGAAAAACATACTTACCTGGCAGGTCGCTTCAGATGAACACAGTTTTATTAGAAAATTTAGGTATAGAGACGAAAGTTTTACAGTTGCCATTTTATCCCCCTTTTCTATTGATGTTACATTTATTAGAAAAAGAGTTGGTATTTATTGAAATATTTATAATTTATAATTTTTAGGACTGGACCTTAAAAAGCGTAAGAAGCTTTTAATAGATATTAACATTTTTTATTTATTTTTACGCATTTAGTTATTTACAGTGTTGCGGGCCATGTATCCATGAATGGTACAGTTGCATATCCAATTCACATACGGAAACCATATGGAATGTCGAAGTGTCTATTCTTACTGTAATATAACTGTACTACTGTTTTTATATTTCTCAGCTTTTCTGATATTTTGATAAAATTATTAATTGCTATTATGTAATTAGAATCCGTTATCACTAGAACAGAGCCAACTTCTGTTTTAACATTTTAAAAATATTTTTTCAACTTGTGTACATTAATCACAACATGCATGTACCTATTATTGTTGTATTTTATAATATTGTTGAACTGAACACCTGCTGAATAGCTATTTGCAGTAGCTTACCAGGTATAAATACCCACTGTACGATAAAATATTGTATAGTAAAAAATTTAAATAAATATTTAACGCATAGACGATGTCTGTTTTACAAATATCAAAATGGAACCCAATCGAAGGAAGAAGAAGCATTGATCCCTCACCTGCTGAAAAGTGAAATATCAAAACATTTTCCCACCTTTTCATGAGAACTTAAAGCAGATACGGGTTGATACGAAAATCGATGACAACGAAGAAATTTCCTTCTACCATGAGAAAAAATTCTTGTGTATTTCCTAAGATCTTCCCGGTCAATCCACAGTCCTCCGTAGAAAGTCATCGGAGCTCGTCTAATTGATGACATCGATTTTCATTGATTGAGTGCAGAAGAAGCCGACAAATAGAGCCGAATAAAACTTCCACCATTGCTACAAAAGCCACGATTTGTCACAGAATGATTGAAGACTTAATTATTGTAGGGAATTAGTTTAATTAGTCTCTGGGAAAAGGGATCATCGATATAATTATCTCTAGATGAGGTCTTCTTCAGTAAAGCACGGACGGTACGCGCAGGTTAATGCTTTCACCTGTTAATATAGATTTCAGTATCAGGCCCTAAAGTTTGAAATAAACTCTCTGAATAACTAGAATGCAATCGTGTGTAAAAAATAATTGGGTCTTTTTTAGTGCTTGAAAGGCCAAACTTGAGATTTTAATGTGAATGGTTTGTGGGATTTCGGAGATCATTCAGAACCTTTGAGAAATGAATGCTTCTTGGGTGGGATATTTTTTCGTTTGTTTGATTGAAGCATTTACAAGGCACCCAGTGCAACTCTCAGTAGGTTTGTAATTTTTTTTCGTTTTACGAATTACGACTCTAGCTTGACAAAAATATTTCATTTATCCCCATCACTATTATATTGCTAACAGTATGGAAGATTTACAGCCCTCGTATCCAGAATGAACAAAGTATGATGAATGTAAGTAAGTCTAAAGTCATGGTGTTTGAATGAGAGATTACGAAAACACTGTGCAATATAGTTGTGAATGATGAATACTTGGAGCAGGTCGATAAGTTTGTATATTTGGGAAGTATGTTTACGAGAGATGGAAAGACTGATAGGTATATTGAAAAAAGGGTGAATGCAGGAAACTCCATTAGCGGAGACTGAACGCGGTTGGCGCTAACAAAAAATTGTCCAAAGAAGCGAAGCTAGCAGTCCACAATGGAGTGCTAATACCAACTCTGATGAGTCATGGAATTGGCAGAGGAAGGATGAAAGTAAACTGAATGCCGTAGAAATGAGATCTCTGAAGCAAATGTGTGGTAAAACCATGTGTTATCGTGTGAAAAATATTGAGATTCGCAAAGAATGCAAGGCTGATGTAAGCCTCATGAGCAAGATTAAGAAAGGGACGCTTAGATGGTATAGGCATGTAGAGCGAATTAACAAAGAAAGGAGTGTAAGGAGAATACATGACGCGAATAAGAACGGAAGAAGATGCAGGGACGTCCGAGGAAGACATGGAACGATCAAGTGAATCAAATACTTAATAAAAATAGTCGGAATAATAGAAAATAATGTATGAGGCGATGTATGAATGTGAATGAAGCAAGAAGTGTATGCCAAGATCGAGTTGTTTGGCGGTCCGTTTTCTCTGCCTACCCCTGCGGGGAAACGGCGTGATGGTTAGTTAGTTACTATTATAAAAACTGAAATTATTGCTTGTACAAATGCGCACTGATGAAGTACTACGCCTGCGGAGTATTGAACCTGTGGAGCTTGGGTGTGACTTTTGATCACTCGGCCGCAAACCATAAAAATCATTGTACAGTTTTATATTTCAACAACACCTTCTTGCCGGTGCTCTCATTTTAATATCTCCGTAAATATAATAAACACAAAGTTCATATTATTCCTATAGTGTTCCTCTGCAATACATTTATGTATTTGATAAAATAATTCAAACATATAAATATTTTTCTAACGCAACAGAAAAAAAACGTTTTGTTGAAAAATCGGAAAAAAATTACTTAATGTAAACGTTTTTTTTATACTTTTACAGTAACTCCACACTGAGGTACTAAGAGAAATAATGTCATCTTTGGAAATGCTGTGTGGAGGCTATTTTAGATGATAGGAAGGACTGAACCTGGGTCATGAAGAGACCCATGTTGTAGGAAGAAAGAAACCATAGAAATCATTCCATAGCCGAGATGAACACAAGAACGAGTCGTAGAAGCGAGCCGTTCTCATGTGACAAATATCAACCGTGTGGAAATATTGGGCGCGCGTTTGGCATGTTTCCCGACTTTGCACCGGTGGCGAAGGGATCAATGACGCTAGTTCATCAGAGCATCTTCCATTAAAATACCCGAAGAACAAGAACAGCATTCACACCTGACGTCTGTGCTATAAAGATTGAAATCTGTTTGTTAAGATAGGCGAATCTATAAAACGGAATGCCCGTTTCTGTAATGAGTCAAGAGTTTTTAAAGATATTTTGGGGCTCTCGACCAGAGGTGACTGCCAAAATCTACAGCGGGGCGCACTTGCGATTTATACAGGGTCAGCAGTTGTGTACTATTAAAGTATCTGTTTGTCTGTCTGCGTTGAAGTGGTGAGGTAGTGAGCGAGAAGGGTGCGGTGTTTCACCAACCGTGCCACGATATGCGATCGTCGGTAATAGCTGGCGGTCTGACGGCTGTATCGAACGTATCATGCCGAGCTTTTCTAATCGTTTTATACGTTATATTTAATTTATGCCCATAAGTACATAATGTGCACTAATAATAAAATGATTTACATAATATAATTAAAAAGCGATAAATGTAAATAGTTCATTTTATCCAAATTAAATATTAAAAATTTCTAAGCCTGTACCATGAGGGATTTTCTAGTACCGTAAGGGAAATGTTACCGATTGATCGAAATATAACGGTATGCAAAGGATGGATTGATAGGCGAGATATTCATGAATTGGAGAACTGCAACGCCACGAAGGTTGGTGCAGCTTGCGGTCTGAAAACGTCTCTAAATTTCTCACTTGCTTAAGAAGAACGGCTGCGCTGCCTGTTTCGTACATAACTTAAT
Organism: Halesus radiatus; assembly: GCA_022606495.2. Lineage (NCBI taxonomy): Eukaryota > Metazoa > Arthropoda > Insecta > Trichoptera > Limnephilidae > Halesus > Halesus radiatus. The sequence goes on along the minus strand of JAHDVE020001637.1, from coordinate 23,876 downwards.
TTTGGATTTGAGGCCTAAATACCCATCCAAACTGAATGACATATTTTTTAAAAATTAAAGGTTTAGTAAATAACTAGTACGTATGAGAAGTATGTTATTTGAATGTTTTAAATTATGATAGGCCATGAAAAAAAATATGTCCGTAATTTCAGAGTCAACGTAGAAAATTATTTGCTGGTTTATAGTATGTTTTTTATATTTTTTATTATCATATTTGGTATACAAATACGATTACGTAAATAAAAATAAAACAAAAAAAAACCCCTTTTTTCAGGTCGATATTTAAAATTATATACGGCAAAATTTGTGTTCCAACGTAAATTTGTGGTTTTTAATTTAATTTAAAGTCCTCCATATTGATTATTTTAATACATATGTATTTTTAATTTATTTCATATTTCATTATATTTTCAAAGTAGATGAGGTAAAACTTTTTTTAAATCACCGTTAGCCCACAAATAATTGTTAAAGGTGCCTCTAAAATCGCGTAAAATCAATTCCTTGGCCTATAATTTCATAATGTAAATAAATCCTTTCGAGTTCTGTGTTAGTTCTAATTTCGACCGTAAGATTTGTACGCAGTGCTCGCGGTGTTTGGCGTTGTTTTCGAGTTTCCTTTGAGTTTCCAGGACTTTTAGTCAATGTGTTGCCAATAAAATGAAGAAAATTATTACTGGGTAGGAACCTACCGTACCTAACCGAAAGCGTGATCCATTGAAGAATTTGAATTTATTTATTGGGTAGGTTCCCAATTTTTCGAGGTACCTACCGGGATAGTATGAAATGATTATTTTGAAGGCAGAATTAAAAAAAATGCATTTGTTTAAATGAAATCACCATTTTTTTAATGCTTAGCTGATTTTCCGAAGAACACGGCAGTATAAAAACAATATTATTTGATTATAATTAGGAGAAGGTAAAAAATCATTAAAAATGTATATATTTTTAGAAAATGACATTTTTTTCTACGAAATTTTGCAATACTGATTATAATTAGAAGGATATAATGAAAAATGCATTTATTGATAGAAAACGACCATTTTTCCTACGAAAATTTTCAAAATTTATATGGCGCTGTTTTTTTTTATTTATACCTCGAACTTAACATTTAGCTCTTAGGCCCATTTTTGCGAGATATGGCTCATGCTTTTAATGGCGAGATATCGCAAAGCATTTTCCGCATTTTTGCTGCACTCGGTTTATGTCGATTCCTTACTGGATCGTCAGAGAATGGCCTAAGATTCACTTGATATTTTGGAATTCTCCCACTTGCCACATTTATGATATCATATGAAGTCAAATGATTTTTCAATCGGTATTATGTTTAATTCGTAGTAATTTTTTTCTCAATTTAAAGTAAATAAAATATGAAGATTTATTTTAAATTAAAAAAAAAAGATTAAATAATTTTTCATTAATAAATTTGATCTGTTCGTGAGTTTTCACTCTTGTAAGAAATTATGATTTTACTGATGGTTTTCTATAATCCTGTGGGCCTTAGCGCTTTTCTTTTTAAAAGACAATAAAATAATTATTTTTGGCCCATACTGTAGTTTTTGTAAATTCTGTAAATCGGATTGTTCTTCATATATAATACATACTAAATTTTATTTCAAATGATATAGTAGGTGTACTAAAATTTACATAGTTAAAGTACTTATTGCGTATGCCTATGTTCTATACAATATCTCAGAAATTTTATCTCGGATGAGAATGCTTCTTAACTAAAGAATGTAGGCGCGAGTAATAATAATAAAAACAAAGAAAGTGTATGGAGGGATGATGTGGAGAAGTGTAGAGAAAATTATGAAATAAAGAATTAAATGCTTATGAATTTTTAATATTAATATTTTTTTATGAATAAATAAGGAAGGATTCGAAATGATTTGTATCACGCTAAAAAAAATTAAATTGTTTCGGAAGTTAGTAAAGAATCACAAAAAGTACAAGTGTAGTAATTGTTCGTGGTGGGTATATATTGTGATCACAAGTACTTGATGAGTTCTTTGCTGCATTAGTGTTATTGACGAAGCGTATAGTGCCTGGTATGCCTCATTGGAACATTGCAAGCGATGACGGATAGATATTCCGAACTATCTGCTTTGTTTAAACCACTGCTTTAATATATAAATATCTACCCGTTTCAAAAGCATAAACAATATACTAAAAATGATGACAAGTATAGACAAATAATAAGCAAATAGAACAAATTACAAACACAAAGAAAAATTTACAATTAGTGATGCAAATAGGTAAGTAATTAATTAAAACATGTTAAAAAAAAAACTTGTAAAATAAAAAAATAAAATGATTAAAAAATATTATATTTGTATCAGATATAAAAAGATACAAACTATTTTTTTTATTTTTTTTTTGATTGCTAATAGTATGGAAGATCTACAGTCCCTCGTATCTAGGATGAACGAAGTATATATGAAGAATGAGCTAATGATGAATGTAAGTAAGTCCATGACTCTGAGACGAATGTGTGGTAAAACCATGTATGATAGTGTGAAAAATGTTGAGATTCGTAAAGAATGCAAGGCTGATGTAAGCGTAGTGAGCAAGATTAAGAAAGGGACGCTTAGATGGATTGGGCATGTAGAGCGAATGAATGAAGAAAGGAGTGTAAGGAGAATATATGACGCGAATGTGAATGGAAGAAGAAGCCAGGGACGTCCAAGGAAGACGTGGCACGATCAAGTGAATCAAATACTTGAGTCGGGCCATGTCAGAAGTCGGAATAATAGAAGAGAATGTATGAGACGTTGTATGAAAGTGAATGAAGCAAGAAGTGTGTGCCAAGATCGAGTTGTCTGGCGGTCCGTCCTCTCTGCCTACCCCTACGGGGAAACGGCGTGATGGTTATTTAGTTAGTTAGTTAACTATTTTTATTATTAATATAAATAAAATCATGAAAATAGTGAATAATAGTCATTAAAAATAAAATAATAATTTTTGTTACAGTAAAAAAAGTATATTAATAATATTAGTAATATAATTAATGTAAATAATATTTGTAATATTTACCAAATATTAATAATTTTATTTTAATTAATAATCTTGATAATATAATAATATTAATGATCTGGAAATAAAATTCAGAAGGAAACTATTTTAATTTTTAATATACTAATAACACTTATTCAAAGAAAAATTAATGCAAATTGATCTAATTGTAAACCAGTTGTATTCGTATGTAAAACTTTTAAAACTTTATTTGTCAAAATAATGATTTGTTTCCAAATCTATTTTATTATTTAGCAGATTAAGTAGTAACAGTAGATGTGACAAAGTACCTATGTTTTAATGTAATCAGTTTCTGTTTTATTTTTTCCTTGGCTTGTTGTAATAACGATTCTGTACTTACCTTTTGGAACCCAAGTAATATTGTTTCTCTTGCATTTGATTTATTATTTCAGGCATTTGTATATGTTGGTTGCGCCGGTTACGGTTCAACTTATATAGCCCTATGGTTGATTTGCACAATAATGTGCATCCTTATAAACCTACCCAATTGTAATCCATACCTATTCCATCGAATTTACCCGCATCATTGTCCTCTGTGATTTCACTACGCATTAATTCGCACCCGCAACCCGCTGCAATGAACATATTTTGTTCGCCACAGCCGTGGTATTTTGTATTGTGTGATCCCACTGCAGATGAATATCGTCTGTGTTTTTTTATGTTGAATATTCATTATTTATGTGCTCAGTGCATCAACAGCCAAAGAAGAGGTTTATGGAGATATAAGGATCAGGGGTAAGTCTTTGGATCCCATCTTCCCATTCCTATTTTACCCCTGCTTATTTGAGCAAGTCAATTATACTTACTTAAATTGTGATTACGATAATTTATGAACCAGCGCCCCCACATTTTTCTGCACCTGCTTTCTGTTAATCATATACTTTTTTGTAAATCGTATAACTTATGTTTTATACGTTAATACTCTCCTCGGCATCTGTACTACGTTCTTTTGTAAGTAAAATATATTTATGCAGTTATTTAGTTTTTTTGGACGAAGGCTTGGGTATGATTGTTTTCTGAAATAAACATCGTGATTGGTACATACTCGTATATGTAAAAAAAAAAAACAAATATTTATTTTACAAATCTTTTGCATTTATTTATTGATTACTTAATTTCTTAATATTTCTTTTCACTTAAATATAAATTTACAGGTACGCACGTAAAAACATGAAGCATTTTTATCTTCTAATCTTTTTATTCACATTGAGAGATATCAGCTTACAATAATAGCAAACGATAAAAACACCGATATAATTTAAAAAAAATAAAACAAAATATTTTCTAAAACTTTTTACAAACAAAAACCTTATTTACAAACAAATCAACCTAATGAACGAAGGATTTTCACAGTAAAAAAACAAGACTACGATTTTGTTACATTCTAAAAGTTTTTTGGTATTTCCTATATTGTTTGAAGAATTGTTATCATTATATTTCATTTATACATCAGAGATTGCTACATTAGTTCGGAATTATTATCTACTTTTTAATTTACATACTTAGATAGGTAATAAAGTAATTCTATTGATACTGAATATAGAGATGATGCAAGTACCATTATATTTTATATCTATTCTTTAACACAATCTATCAATTATCACACATTATCCCATTTTCAACAAATATTTATTTTGTTCCTGTTTTTTTGTTGTTTTCAAAATAACAGTGATAATTATTTTTTAAACATCATTTTCACACATACAGAAAATCTACAGTATTGCACCTAATGAATTCGTGATATAAACGACAGTTCTTATCTTACTTTAACTGATACATAAAAAACCTTTTTTTTTCCGAAGAACGAGAAAAAGGAAAGGTTTCTTTTTTCACTGTGCCACTTTATTCCAAAATATTACAGATTAATATAGAATCAGATAATATGTATAACTACAAGTATAATGGTTCGATGAAATAAACTAAAATAGAAATACTTCTGAAATATCACATTTAAAAGAGGACCAAGATCTGTTCCCCGTGGGGCTTCGGTCGTCACTTGAAAAAAGACTTTGGAGAAGCTTTCCATCTAGGCTAAGTACGTGAGTGTTATCCTAGATAGAAAAAATCTTCTTGACCTTATCACTCATCAGTTAATTTAAACGAGGATCCACTATTTTTTTTTTAATTCATTATGCCTGAAAATCTTTATGAATAGTCAAAAAACAATTGGGTAATGCCCATCCTTAGAAATATCACCGTAAAAACAGGATCAATATCAGTTTATTGTGAAATCCTGTGCAAAACAAATCTTTTTGCTCAATCAGGAGTTGAGGAGAGTCCTCCATAGTTACGTTTTTTGTTGCTGTGGCCTGAAAAATTAGCCATGAGATCTCTTTGGATAGTCGAAAACCTGTATGTCAATAATCCTCAGTAGTAGTTTGAAGCTTTGTATGTGCTGAAAGCATTTATTGATTTTGAAAGTCTTTTCTTTCACCTTAACTGCTATTCACTTCTGTTTTTGTCTCACTTCACTTTCCCCCATTCAGCCTCTCGGCATTTAGCGCTGATCACGCGCTGTGTGAGTGCCCCAGCGCGTGGTGGTGATGTCCCGCCAGGTGGTGGAAGTACGAGGGTCCATAAGCGGCTCCCGCTCCACCGAAGCCGTAGTGGGCAGCGTGCGGAGCGTACAGCAGTGCGCCTCCGAAGGGTGGGCCCCCGGGAAAGGACGAGGGCGGCGGTGGAACGGTGGGGCTATTGACGTCCATGCCAGGGTTTTGTTTCTTCCATTTCGTGCGGCGGTTTTGAAACCAGATTTTGACCTGTTGGAGAACAGAGTCGTTAGTGGAATGTGTGATTTTTACAAATAATAACAGAAATTGAAGAAAAAGATAATGATTACTGCAATAACGAGTTGACAGGATACCAAAAATAATGAGCAAATGTATGCATCAGTATAGACTCAGTGAAAGTGACTGCGTTGAAGAAAATTGGAGCCGGATTGGAAAGCCAGAGAGCAAGGAATATATCTTTTATCCATTGCTAAAGATACGAGTCGATGGAGACTACTTGTGTCAAATATCATCTTGGTTTGTAGGACCGTGATCGTGACCATGAAATTAGTGAAACGAATAATAGTAAAAATCCGGACAAGCGTACGTCCAGATGAAATGAACTAATAAATAAGATGGAATACGAAGATAATACTTAAAGGTAAACATCAGAGGTAAATCTTGAATAAGAGAATGAACGTTTTTGCTTAATCAATTGGATAGGACGAGTTAGAGAAGATCCTTGTAAAGAAGACTTAGTAGGTCTTACCTATACATTTTAAAAATTGTTCTTACCTGTGTTTCAGTAAGGCTCAGACTCAAAGCCAAATTCAGTCGTTCACAGACGCTCAGATATCTGGTGGTCTTGAACTTATTCTCCAGCGATACCAGCTGCTCATAGGTAAAGGCTGTGCGGGCTCTTCGAGGTTTCGCTCCGCCCCCGCCCCCGCCGCCCTTCCCGCCTTCCCGACTGCCGCCCTTGCTGCTCCGACGGCTGCCGGAGACGCCCGAGGGACTCTTCGGGTCCCCGTTGTCTTCCAGGTCGGATTGGGTCAGAGTGTCATCGTCTAAGTTGTCATCATTGTCATCTCCATCGTTTTCTTCGTTGTCCGAGTGCTGAGCGTTGTCTTTACCTGCAACACGGTGGACTATTTAGTGACTTTTTAATATTTAAACATTCCACTTTAACTCGTTAGTCAGGATTGTTGTGTTGAAAAGGTATCTGCTGTGATCGCTATGGATTTTTAAAATGGAAATACTATCGTTCAAATACACGTGAACCAAACTAATCCCATCTTTAGATCTAATGAAATATTTGTAAGGTGAATCTGGTACCTACATTACACTTGATACACATTTCATATCAAACTAAGCTAGGGTGTGACTCAGATTTGCCGAGATTGTGCCGTAATTTTAACTAGACATACAAATCATTCGAATCATTTAACAACGTCATCATTAGTCGTCTTCAAATCATCTATTAACAAGATTAAAAGCTCTCCACCAATCACATTGATATAAATTAGATGGTGTATATCAATTTTCTGCATAAATTTTCTTTAAATGGATTTCCCTGTTATTTTTAGCAGATAATGTGTTGTTACATGCTTCTTTCTTTATTTAAAATGGTGTGTTTGTCTATAATTAGTGTTAGTTAAATACTTATGTATTTCCACAATACATATTTTTAATAGTGCCATATTTTAAAATGTAGTAGAACACATAGATTCAGTAACGGAAAAAAAAGTTTTTTTTTTTTAATCTTTTCCTACAATCTTCTTTGTAGGCAAACTTGATAGAAATCCATTTCATTCAGTCGAAGAGAAATGCTAATTTCGTTTCAAACGCAAATTACAGTGAAATTTTACTCCTTTCTGAATTCTTTATATTATTCGTGGAATTCACATTTTGGTTTGTAGATGTTTTAGGAAAAGCTCAACCGTAATTATAACAAAATGGGTAACCTTCATGAACAATTACGCTCTTTCGTTTTAAACGTATTTCTCTTCTTTCTTGACCTGCACGTATTTTAAAGTTTAATGCGGATGAATGTGTCTTCATAATATAAAACCCTTTTCAATTTTTTTCTTCCAAGAAAATGATATCCGAGGTAGAGATAATTCAAAATAGGGCCCTGCGTAACATTTTTGGCTTGCCATGGGATACACCCGTTAAAGATATTTACCGGCATGCACTAGTATTATTGTTCAAGATTATTCCTGGCCATGAGATAACAAACACTATTTTAAATATGATTCTATGCCACACACACACAAATATAAAGCTTAACTATAATCACGACGTTCACCAACACAATACACCACAACACTACAAACTACACATATCAAAAATACACTTGACAAAATACGGACTGAAATCGTTGGAATACTTTGCTTACACCAGCTATAATAAGTTGCCTGAGAAATTGAGAAATGATGTACGGATATCTTATTTTTTAAAATGCTATTTGGAAAATCATTTATCATAGATACCAAATATGTTCTGATAGCCGTCCTTAACCTTTGCAGATTCTGATGTAGGTATATTTCTCACTTGTAAAACGGTGTTACTCATATGTATTTCTATTATATCTGTATGTTTCGAGCCTGCACGTTTATTTATAATTATATAATTTTATATTTCCAAATACATATTTGCCTTGAAAATTTCGTTAAACTTAATATTATCCAGCAATATTAACAGTCCAGAAATGAGTTGAATTGGTAACTAATGGGAACGAAACATTGTTGTATTTCATTAAATAAATATACATTATAAATTTTCCCTGCACAGTTAATTGAAATTTGCTTAGACAACTCAAAGTATACAATTCAAAGTATAATTAATAATCACAATAACGTTCCGAAACATCTGCTTTGAATTTGTTTCTGTCTAATGTTCTAATAATAACACCTTTCATTCATCTGTTGTCCGTTTCATATCAGAGTGCAACAAAAAACAAACGAAACTGACACTAATTCAGTCAACACGTCCTTTATAATATCTGTCGCAGATCGGGACGTTTGTCGCATTAAAACATCTGCCGAGATCCAAATAAAATTTCTTTAAAAACTAAAGTAACCACTTACGTTTAATTTGAGATCGTCTTAATCCACCATTATTTTCTTTTGTGACTGCTCTACTACTTTTTTCAAGAGGATTTGGAAATGCGTCTTTATGATAGGGTACCTACCTATTTTCACTTATTTTTAAAATATAAGTGCCTACCGCCCTAGAGTCCTAACTAAGACAAATAGGATTTGCTCGATATAACTATGATGACACATTTAAAAAAAAAAAAAAAAAAATTTTGTGTAAGTGCAGTAGATGAGTGTGACTGATGTAAACACATTTAAAACTATTGTGGAAGAAATAAAATAATAATAATATTGAAAAGGTGCATGGAACAAGTAATATAAAAGGAAAGAATATAATTTGACACTTTCAGCTAGCAAAACAACGATCCAAATTTAAAAAGATTCATCTTTTCACTTATGTGGAAATGTTGCGTGTTTTTTTTGGAAAATGTTTCAAATATCGTTAAAAAGATTATGGGTGTGTTATTTACTGATTTTTAACACGTGTTTCTGTTCGGTATTGTGAACATCGCGAATTTTAAAATTAATTTTCTCACATTATTTCTTCTTTAATCTTAACTATCTGTACGAAATCCTGTGTATGAAAAAAAATAATCATGTAATGCAAAGATTTTACATACCGGTCCCGATGTGGATTCCATATGGGGCTCGGTATGAAAAAAAATATCGTCTAAAGGGCCTACATGGGATCTCCAACGTTGAGAGTTTAAAGGGAGCTAGAAAATGAAATAGACGAGGAAGAGGGTGGTTGGTAAACACCTGGCAGATCTTTTTTATTTATTAAAATTATAATACATAGGTAAAATATTTATTATGGCAGGGTTATTGCCTGGGGGCGAATTTCTACCAATCTACTTACGTTCAATGGTCATCTTTCACTAGGGTGATACCGATCCGGATATCTACCACGCCGGAGTTGCAAATCTAGTACCTTAATATATTTTTTTTAAATTCCATTCGTGAAATAACACAAATTAGTCAAAGAAAAAATATTTTGTTCACGACGGGTATCAAAAGTCAGAAGTCTGTATGCTGACTTATAGGTTCATCCTATTTCTTACAGTTAACTTTAAAAAATAAAATACCTATTAATATAAAATATAGAGAAGTTTAATCTGTTAGTGCGTTCAATTTATGTATACAAAGTATTCGTTTAAGATGTAGTGACACGTGTTCAGAAGGAATATTTTTAGTGATGATTTAAATGGAAGTAGATCGTGTGTTTGTTCGATGTTACGTGGAAGATATATGCTTTAAGGCGATGCAATGGAAAGTAATTCAAAATGGTATGTTTTTGATTTGAAAATTTGAAACTAGAAACATCAGAGATTATTTAATTAAATACTGCAAGTAGAACGGACCTTGGCTTTTCGTTTAATCGGGCATTTTTATGGTGAATCTTTTTATAAGGCCTGAAAAAAATAAACAAATGCGAAATTTCCAACTTTTTGGATATTGTAATATTTTAGGATATTGTTCATTGTGGAAAATTAGGTTTTTTTTAATATGACTGTAAAACATTTTAATATTTATGCCCGAGCTTTACAAAATAGAATAAAACACGCATTTTGGTAATGTTTTTTTTTGCGTAAATCGAAACTTGCTGCCGATGTTAAGAGGGAATTTCAATATTTTCGCCATCTGCTTAAGGAGTTCGTGATTTCGTTCGAATTTTAGGAAGTGGATCCCCTTAATTGCCGTGTAGGAAGGTCCTTTTGAAATATTGTTTGGTTAAATTGTGGTATTAGTAGGTTTTCTGTAATTCTTCTAGTGTGTTTTCATGCGTTTTGACGGCCTTCATGGTCGAGGGGTAAGGCTCTCGACTACGAATCCGAAGGTCGCGGGTTCAAATCTCGGCGTGCGCAAGTAAATTTTATTTAATTAATTTGTGTTGTTTCACAATTAATTCAATAAAAATAAAAGTGTAGATAGATAGAGTGGAAGATACTCTCAGTATCGCCCTGGTGAAAGACCACCATTCACAATTGAACGTTTCTTGAAATGGCTTTTAGCCGTGTTTGGTGACCAGATCTGAACAACCAGGTATTTCCCTATTTCCTTACCTTCCTCTTCCCCTTCTCCTTCCCCTCCCCAATACCTTCTGCCTCATAACATTCCCCAATTGGAAATGCAATAGTCTCACTGGCTCCAGACGGTTGGGAGCAGTTGGGACTCTTGTGCGGTATTCATAAAAAAAATAAAAATAAAATGTGTTGAGTGTTTTCGTGGAAATCCGATAGGCATAACTTCATTATATATACAGTGATAGTCAGAAGATTCATTTTTTTATAAAGAGGAGTGTACATGAATCCAGAAAACCAGAATTCGTGATATTTCTTTTCATCACTTCCGGATAATAAACATATTTCTTTGGTGTTTATTGTGTTTAAATGTTATTCCGTACATAATTCAATAGGCTATTTCATAATATGCAGAGATTACTGAATCGATATTCGTGGTTTTTCAGTGTATGCCTAGTGCAAAAGAGAAGCTTGAAGATTTGAATCCGCGTCCTTCGGATTCGTAGTCGAGGGCCTTTCCGCTCGACCAAGGAGGCGGCCGATTGATTATTATTTGTTTGGCTGGTCCTGAAAAGTTTTTTTTTCTGTTTAAATTCCAATTAATTTCTCTGCCGACTGAATGACAGCTCCAATATGAAAACATACAAAGTCAATTAAATAATTTGAGTGTAAGCGGTTTTGCGAGCTTTTTACGCGTCGGCGTCGCTCGCAGCGCCACCGGGCGCCGGCGCCGGAAACTTTTCAATTATCGGCCGCCTAAGTCTTTGACCTTTTACGATTAAATGCTTATATACACTTTTGCGCTTAGGTAGGCATTGGGCCAGAGGAACGGAATACTCTAGGTAAGTTCTCCACTGGTAGGCTACCAGTTAAATTGGGCCAATGACAGTATATTAAGGCGCACGGAAGTCTCTGGTGTTTCAGTAGATTCTACGTCAGCCTGACTGAATACAAAAGACACTGAACCACTGACGTCTAAATTAATAGACTTGCTCTAACGTACCATTTGGACGGTTGGAGGCAAATGACACGTGACATCCATTTTGGCACCAGCCTAGCTTACTCTTGTTTGTTTCGCGTGATTTTGACTTTAGTAAATTATAATACATTTTTTAAAGGGTCAAACTAAATATTTCTAACAAAATATTCGATTATAAAAGCCGAACCTTTTTACTTAAATTGGCTGCATGCCTGGGTCGTCCCTCAATCCCCCTATTTTGGTTTCTTCCCCTTGCCCTTAAGGGCATCTCTATGTATTATTTGCTCCCTGCACTGAATTATTATTTTTTAATTTATATTTTTATTTAGTTAGCAACCTGCAAAGTATGTTTTTTGGGTGCTGACCGTCAAGCGTGTCGTGACTTTCTGGAGCAAACCCGACTACTTCTTCCATCCACTTGCACGAAAAATATTTTCGTCCATTTTCTCTACATATCCATCCATACATAGTGGTGAACCTACGCCTCGGAGACCCGGAGCCAATGAGCTTACGATTTCACAGTAGGGGTCCTGTATAGCACAATACACACATAAATCTATATCACAGCACCCGAACAGAAATTAAATTAAAGTATTTTTACGCATCACCGGAATTTGAACTTATTTATTCATATGAATACCGACGGCCTTAGTGCCCCGTGGTCGAAAGATAAGGTACTCAACTACGAATACGACAGTCGCAGGTTAGAATAATAATCCACCCGCGTCAATAACTTTTCGACACAACTCAATCCATCCATAAAGTCCAAGCCTTACAACCTTGCGCTGATCGAAGATTCCTGGCGCACAACCATACTCCATAAATATTTCAAACTGTCGGTTTTCCGAATAAAAATAAATAAAAAAAACAACCAAAGATACCCTCCCGACTGTTTGATATTGTGTCAGATTTTAAACTGCACGAGACACTCTTGTCCAATCTGCATCAATGCCTGAAGCTACCTTCCACTCATACATATATACAAGTAAAATATTTCCCCGGAACGATTTGGCAAAAGGCGATAAGTCAAAACGGTAATTGAACGGGGCTTTAAAAGCTTTCAATTGATGGCTTTTTGATGTAATAAATTTTATTTTAATTGACAGCTTTATTCGGCAAAACGATTTGATAAATAATTTTTGTTTAATTGTATCGCCGTTAAGTGAAAATCGCTGGGTGTAAATTAAATTAAAACGTTAAATTAGTTTGTCGTCTATTCGTAAAGTGGTAGAGCTTTGTCGTAGAAGCTTGGGGTTTACTAAATATCGTTTTTTTAATGTTCCCGGACCGATGTCTATATGAAAATTGAAGTAAGTACAGGGTTATTCAGTATGATGGACTCTATTCCGCATGTTCTCCTCTACATGATACACGCGGTCGGCCCGGACTTTTTTCTTTACAGAGACATCCAGTTTGCTCAAATTAGTGATTTATTTATTTGAAAGACGTATATTATTGAATAATATAATATAAGAAAGCTTTGACTGCCCAACCGGGAACAAATCTCGTTTTAGGACAGTCAAATTGAGAAGTTTAGTTCATATTAAGCGCCATTATACAAAAACAGAAGGGAAAAAAGCTTGTAATCACATAGTATGGTAATATAATACATACAAGTAAAATAATTAGAAATATGAAGAATAGAACATAAAACTTATGAATAGATGAGAAAAATAAATATTATGGAGTAAACAATTATGTACATGTGTTTGATAGGGACTGGTTGGTGTTATGTGAAAAAAATGCATTTTACATTGAGCACTAAAAATAAGATAATATTATTGAGTGATATTGCTAAGATTGAGTAATGTATCTCTCAGCTTTATGAGCCGACGGCGAAACTCATGGATACCAAAGACCACAGCTTTTTCTAGTTGGAGGTTCAATGAGACGAAGGGTACGCTGCATTAGAGTTGCCGACTCAGTTTTACAGAACTCACGAACACAGAAAACATTGTGCTGCATAGTAGCTATTTTGGCGCTATCTCTCTAGCGGTCGGTTGCGCAACTATGAGCAATCTAGCGGTGAGATTTGAAACTTTCGAACCTCCTCTTTCAATTGCTATGTAGATAATAATAATAATAATAGTAAATGGATTATTTCTATAGCGCCATTTTCGTGAGAAAATCACCCCAAAGGCGCTTCACAACATAATTTATCTAACTTATAAGTTATCACTTAGACTTATATCTGATAATTTACACCAACGACAAATGGTCTCTCTAGTTGGAGGTCCAATGTTAAAAGAGCGACAAAAGGTTGCCGCATCAGTATTACCGAACTTACACAGAAAACCCTGCGCAGCGTGGTAGCCATTTTACTCACAACTGACGTGAAATGGCTGCTTGGCGGCGCGAGCACTCTAGCGGTCGTTTGCACAAATATTAACGGTAAAGTTTTAAATTTCACACTCGTTCTTAATACGCATAGCTTATTGAAATAACCCTTTGTTGTTTTGCCCGAAGTACAACAAGAAACAACCATTTACGTCAATAATGCATACGACTTAATTTAAACCTTAGTACATACAACAAGGAACCCAAAACGCAAGATTTGGATAAAAAAAACTTCTTATACTATGGTACTAAACTCTACAACAATATCCCACTATCCTTCAATAATCACAACAACATTAATAAATTAAAAAATCAAATAAAATGCCGGATACATTACACAGGGAGATCGGAAATAGAAAACATATTAACACCAAATACAGACTAACACCGAAACTACTCAACTGCACTTAAAACACTTCACCTCAGAATAATTTTAATTTTTTTCATCATGAACATCAATTTAATATAATGTCATTTAATATTTTGTAAATGAAATCCTCAGCACGGGGAATCCCAGTGAGAATATCATTATTTGTTATTTTAATATAAAAAAGAGAAGATAATAAAGAATTATTATTATTATTATTATTATCATTATTAGTAATGTTTGAAATTTTTGTATGAAAATTTCTAGGTAAGTTTTTTGTTTTTCTCTTAACCAAACTAAGAACCTAATAACCCAAAAATGAGTCGAAATTGTAAAACTTTAGTTTATGAACGATCTTGCGGTGGGATTCTAAACTTTCGGACATCCTCTTTCAAATGCTATGTGGATGATTAACATATGATGTATAATTTAGGAAATGCAGAGGTAAAAAATTGAGTCCATCTTTTTTAATAACCCTGCTGATCTGAACAAAAAAAATTATCAACTATGCATTTTCACATGCATTTTAATGTAAAAAAATTCTCCAATGTCACGTGAATCAATCTCCTGTCTATAATTCCCAAAGCCATTTCCAACCATTGTAAATTAAAGCAAAGCATACCGAAGTACGTAAAATGCATTCAATACCCAACGCGCGTAGCAAAACCTCTTTTTATTAATTAATAACCTCCCTAACAGAATCATCCCTTCCGATGTGATTTCAGCGGATACCTTTATGCTGGCAGAGAGAGCGGAAGGGGTGGATGGGGTTGGCTGGGAGGATGTAGGCTTCAGGGGTGCCCGGAGGCTTTGCGCGATCATCGCAACCTCCTCGGCGTGTTAATTCACTACAAGAGGGATGCTCAAACTTTGTAGTACTTCAACCCTCTTTGAAAAAATACTCAATGCATTTCATACTTCCAAACAATTTTTAATTTCATTAAAATTATTTATACAATCATCACTTTCAAAAGTTGGGTTTATCTGATGAACAAGCCACTGTTCGATCACTTTCTCTTAACATATACGAAACTCCCGTATACTTTACCTTATATGCTTGTTCAGTTGAACTAGTAGCATGGACCCTCTGCGCATTTATGACGCTTCGATAAAGTCCTCAGAGCAGAACGGAAGACCAGAAAAAATATTTTATTAAACGAGAAACGAGTCATCGAATTACAAAACTCGCTCTGGAGGTATTTAAGCCTAGAGAATTAACATTCGTCGTATCGACGAATACCCGACACCAAATACCTAATCTGTCTCTTTTTGCCGCGCACGCAAATGATCGTTTTATCTCTTGTTAACCCAGTGCTCGCCACGGTTTCTCGGGAGGCAGTCATCTCCGGTGGTTTAGCACACAGTTTTTTGAGATATTGCGAATCTACTCGTCAATTCGACGAATGGTTAGAAAAATTGTAGTGAACATAAAGTTGATTTTTGCGTAACTTGCGCTTCTAAAAATTAGTTTTTATTTTCGTTTCTGAGTAGTGAGAATCTTATAATTTTATAAGAACGTTTTCATTTATTTTTTAATAAAAACATATTATATATAACATATATACATATTATATATAAAAATATATTATATATAACAAAATTTCAAAAAATTGTTTCAATTATCCATATAAATAAACACAATAAAAATATATGTTTTCAATTAAAAATATCCATAGAAAATTCTTCATCGAATTAACGAATGGTTAGGTTCAATGGAGTTCGTACGATTCTAGGGTTAAAAAATGTGATGTGGTTACCGCTTTGTAGATTACATCGAATTATTTTTGCCATCTATTGACATCATTGCGTACTCGTTTCAGGAATTTTGATATTCAATAATATTTAAGATGGATGAAACCAATTTAATCAGTATTTCGATTTTGAATTAGTGTTTTACACAACAGAAAAAGTTTAAAAAAAAATTATTAGAAAAATTTACTGAAGTTCATAAATTTCATTTCCGTTTCTTTTGTAATATTAAAATGAGATTTATGAGCTTCAATAAGTTATTCCAATAAATTGAATATTTTTTCTAGACTAATTATAGAAAAGTCAATAGACGTCCTATATAAATAAAAAATTGGATAAGTATATTCGAGACACTGTCTAGATTGCAAATTAATTCGGAAAGAATTTAGCAATCATACAAAAAGATGGCAACCAATATAATGGGAATTAATTGAGGTTTCTATTGGTAAGTCTTAACTTTGGAGTATGATATCGATAAAATTGATGTAAAATAAAGAGGTCTCATTAGCACAATAGTTAGAGCGGTTGTTCCCGTGAACAGAGCTCCTGGGTTCGATTCCTAGATTAAACTGATCATTTTCTGTTTCATGTTTAATTTGAGATTTTTTGATGTTATCTTTTGATTGAATGATTGAAGAAAAAATAATATTTACTAGATTTATGCATATAAAAAACTCTACCTTGAGTAATGAACCCAAAAAATTCTTAAATCTCTTGAACTTTCAGCAAACGACCAAAATGTAATAATAGACTCAAGTTCCACCGGCATTTAGCGACTTGTGATCTACAATTTGAGAGCCTCTGGACAGCAGGATCCATGGCAACCGCAGCACCCCTTTTCACGGGCCACCCGGGAAGGGTGAAGGCACGCGACAAGGTTGTATACTGCCGTGTTGTTAACTCTAACCAACTGAATTTACTGTGAATTTTCTAATTGAACTTGGGGCTGTTTTTAGAATACCTGCAGTCAAATACTCAAATAATTCTTTTTTTTTAAACTAAAGTATTATTTGAATTATGATTTGTCATCGTTATTTAATAGATAATTGTCTTATAATTTATTTTTTTTTAATTTTATGCGATACCACACAAGAGTCCCCAGCTGTTTCCAACCGCCTGAAGCCAGTGAGACTACGGCATCCCAAATTGGAGTATGTTGTGAGGGTGAAGGTATTGAGGAGGGGAAGGAGATTCTGGAGAGGAAGATGGAGAAGTATCCGCCTATTCAGATCTAGTTACAGAACACGGCTACAGCCATTTCAAGCAACGTTTCGATTCTGAATGGTGGTCTTTCACCAGGGCAATAGTGAAAGTATCTACCACTGCACGTGCCGTAAATATACTACATCTTATTGAAAATGAAAAAAATTAAGAAATAACAGAATTTAGTCAAATAAAATTTACGTGCACACGCCGGTATTTGAAACCGCGAATGGAAGCTCTTAGGCTATTAATGAAAGCGATATGTATCTTTTACTCCCATTTCAGTTTAGACGGTTTTTTCCTAGCCTTAATTAATCTTTGTCGTTTAGGGTAATAAATACTTCGATCTCTCATAGTAAACTAATTATTTGTGTAATAAAGGTTTGCTGTGTTATAAACATGTTTTACAAGTCATAATAATTATAAACCTATTACCCACCCATCGCTCTGTAACTAGCTGCTTACATAGTCTCTATCTTCTTACTTCTTTTATACTTATGTTATTATATTATGTACTGAACCACTTGTTATACTCTTTTGCACAACCTGCAGTTATAATGTGACCACAGGTAAAATTGTTATACATTACGCTGTAACTATATACTTATATTCTACCTAATTAGTTCTTTTACACTCTAATTATTATTGTATGTACTATATTATTATACTCCTTTGTAAAACTAACTACGAGATAAATGTATCAATTCCGTCAAAGCCTTCTAGGCGTGAATAAATAAATAAATTTAATAATAAACGTGTCAAGACTCTCGAGTGTCCTTGCGTACAAGGTTTGATAGGAAGACAAAAAAGAAAATATTTACACTCATAAATCCTGAAAGATATGTCACAAGACATATTTTTAATGTGTTCTCCTAAAAGTAGTCTGCATATAAAATAAAGAAATATATACAAAGTAAAAATATATAAAATGATGAACAATTAACAAATAAAACGCATTGCGATCAGCCCGGTAGCGAATGGATTCAAATACTCACGCCTTTTAGCCGGTTTCCCGAGAGTTTAACTTCTCATCCACTCCAACTTAGGAAATATTTTTTTAAAGAAATTTTGCACTAATCAAAGGATAATGACTGCTATATACTCCAATGTTATAGATGATACCTAATTTATTCGCCGGATAGCTTAATTTTTTTTTCTACGATTTTAATTTTTGTTTTTTAATAAAATTCACGAATTTAAAACAAAATACAATAAAATTTGATTTTCTTCTATTATTTATTGCATAAGTAGAATTTCTTGCTTGCGCATTGACAGGAGAACTATATCACCACCCGGTTGGGCAACGTTGTGAGGCAGATCAAGCAGGAGATTTTAGGAACGGATTTGTAAATACGGGACTTTAAGAAGTCTCGATTAAATTTAGGAGGAAGACAGATGGCGGTAGCTCCTTCCATATACGAGTCGACTTACATGAAAACGAGTCGGCGAAACGACCCGTTCTCATGAAGCCAACATCAACTACCTTAAAAAGCGTAAGAAGCTTTTAATAAATATTAACGTTTTTTTTAAATTTATTTTACACTTTGGTTATTTACAGTGTTGCGGGCTGTGGACGCATTTGCGCACCGATGAGTGAATTTTTAATTTAATTTTATTATTTTATTTTTTATTTATTTATTTAATGACTTTAGGAAAGTACTAACCGGCTAGCCTAGCTAAGCAATTTACAGGTGGATTTCTTCAATTTATGGATACGATTGTCTGAAAAGATGTGTTTTAAGTTTAGTTAACCACGAAATTGTCAATCAGAGGAACCGTCCACCTTAGCGCAGAATCAAACAGATTTATCTACTATTTGGGAGCTACAGCCCAGAGACTGCTTTCAAATACTTGGACTTTGGACGCACTTAATTTGTATAGGAAAGGTTAGCAGCTAGTCTCTGTTAAAAAATCTGGTAGCCCGATATAAAAGACGAGCAGTTTCTTGGAATCCAGATTTAGTCGGGCTTCTATAGATCCCAGGTACTTGAGCTGGTCTGAAATACTTACCTCTAGCATTCCAATATGGTTTATTTTTTTAAATTAGGGTGCTCTCATAAAATTGCAATAGACAGTCATTGATTACTTTTTTTGTCGAGATCAGATGATGCAAGGCTTGGATAGCAGACGATTAAACCTGCGTTGCCTGGAAGCAAATCCGGAGTTTTAAATCTGTAGACTAATTGAGCGCCAATATAGAGTATCAGGTAAAAGAAAGCGTTGGTTTTTCCAGCATTTGGTCACATATGGATATTATATATATTTTTATTACATAACATAGAAAATAGGCAATGGAAAAATAAGAGAAAAAGTCCATTTACGTTTATGAAACCTACACCACCCTCACGCATAAATATCAAATTTCAATCACAGTTAAATTACAGGTTATAATTATTTTTCTACCCCTCGGCGGAATGGGTAGATTTGGCACTATAACTATCCGATTAGTCGAACTACCCCCGTATTATTGCCTGAAATTGATACAAACAGGGGCTGTTAAATCAACCCTCCGAGTAGTGAGCATCAAATAAATCCAGTCTTGGGTAGTTCCAACCCCTGGTGTTAGAAATCATGTTTCTTATTAGGTTATTATGGTTTTCATAGATAACATTAAATTTGTCACAAACAGCTTTGATGTACAAGTATTTATGGATTTTCTTTATATCAGTGCAGTACTTAAAATTAAGTTTCTTAAACACTTTATAAACTATTTCCTGATTTTGCTCTGATGCTGTGTGGCTGAAGATGGTAGATACTTTCAGTAACGCCCTGGTGAAAGACCACCATTCAGAAACGAAACGTTGATTGAAATGGCTTTAGTCGTGTATGGTGACCAGATCTGATACATTCCCACCTTCCTCTGCTGCATCTCCTTCCCCTCACCATTACCTTTAACCTTACGACATACCCCAATTCTGCATGCCATAGTCTTTCTGGCTCCAGAAAGATGGGAGCATTTGGTCCTCATATAAAAAAAGGCAATGGGGAGGGGAAGGAGATCGGTGGGAAGAAGGTGGTAAAGTACCTGGCTATTCTGATCCGGTCTCCAAACACGGCTAAATCTATTTAAAACAACGTTTCGATTCTGAATGTCGGTCTTTCACCAGGGCGATACTGAAAGTATCCACCACCCTGAAACGTGCCGCAAATATACTATGTATTATTTTAAATGAATAATTTGTGAAAAAGCACACAATTTACTTGCCACGCCGGGATTTTAACCGCGTCCTTCGAATTCGTAGCGGAGGATCTTAACCACCCAACCACAACCTGTCCAACAGCAGAATCTGTTTGAGACAATTTATAAATATGGATGAAGCAAGTAATGCATGCTAAAACAGATTTTCGTGTTGTTCCATCCTTTTTGTCAATACCTGCTGAGAAATCGGGTGACGAAAAAACTCAAAACATTATCTGCTTAGGTGACACTTATCGTGCGAACTACATTTACAAAAAACCAAAATATTTGCACTTTTCTAACCAATATTGGAATCCAAAGCTCTCAAAAACAGAGCAGGACCGCGAGGAATGCAGAACCTGGTCCCTGATTCCAGATCTGTTCAAGGATAAGACAATGCCATGTTCCATAAACATTTTGCTTAACAGCGGTTGCAATTAAATGTCGATGACAATACATATTAAAAAGAGTTTGTATTTTAATTATCAGGATTACAGAGTATTATTTAGAATTACAGTTGCATCACACATACTTAACGCGTGCAGTTTATTATTACTTACTTTACACGTGTTTTTATTTTATTTTAAATCACTTTTATCAGAAATGGCAGGCTATTGGTATGGGTCTTTACAGACATCTCGATTTCGTTATTTCGATTAATTTAAATGCTACAAATATCTCACTAATAATGTTTAAAGTAAATACTTAAAATAATTTTGAGTTTTTCCTCTGTTAAAACTACACAAATATTGATATTTTTATATGAAAGACAGCTGTCATCCGAGAGGTCCGAATTTGTAGTTAAGAAAAAAAATAAGGACATTATCTTATACGTACACCGCCCTTGAGGTGATTTTTCACAAAAACGGCCCTACATAAATCGTCCAAGTATTATTATTATTAAAGAGGTCTGCAATCAGACCCCTTGTTCATCATCGAAATTGGGGCCGAAGTCACGATTCTTAGCATTAAGTCAACAAGCGAATAAGTTTTTACAAAAGTTCCATTAATTCAAACGTTCTCAAAAATAAGATTCTTCCCACAGTTTATCTCGGTAACGATGGCGAAATATTTACCCCACGTTGCTTTTTTTTACCTAGATATTGTACATTTTATTTTAACTCCGCAAGAGAAGTAATTGGGATTGCTTAGATATTTTCACTCCATATTAAACGTAAAAGGTACTTTGTTAATTAAGCAAAAACCCAGCAGTTTTTATGATGCTTTTAATTAATAATGATCTTTCCAGGGTTTATCCGAGAGGGGAGGTTGGGGTGTTGCGGCCATGTGAGGACGAATTAATTGAAAAGGGGAGATTGGGGAATCCGCCCTGGGGCAGCGCGCAAAAACGTTATTGCGGCCATAGTAGGCAACAGGAGTAGGTAAAAAAAATAGATATAAAAAGAGATGAAAAAAGATAAAGAGAGTGGAAAGCCGACGGGAAGCGGAAATGCGGAAAAGGAAGGCTTTTCGGGTATAGCGAACCTGGCGGCGACGGAGCTTAGCAGAACCGATACGGGAAAGAGGAGTTTTTCTTTATTTGGGGAGCTGCTGTGAGTGTTTCGAGTTAATTAAATTCTCTTTTTTTTTTTGAAATGTATGCGACATTTTTGTTTTAAGTGCTTTACCTGAAGTAAAAAATACGAAATCAATAGAATTGGAAGAACATTATTTATTCAACGTATATTATTTTCCACATTCGTAAAAAGCATTTACATACCGCGACTTCCATAACACGGGTGCCTAGTTTGGTAGTTGAAAAAAATATTAATCAGGTACTAAAACTTACAAATAAATAATTTAAAAAAATACCAAAAAAACATTGTTACAGTTTTTATTATTGTTACAGGTGTTTCGGTATTCTAGGCCATTTCTCAACTGCTGTTTAAATACTTGCAGCACTTATTAAATTTGTTATACATTCAATTAAATATATTGATTGACCGGTTTCGAAACAGAAAAGAAAAATATAACGGTAGCAGCTGAGACTCGAATAGAGGACCTCGTGGCCTATCCGGATCCTTAATCCTCGGATCCCAGTTGATATCGTTATCTTCTTATTTTGTGACTTTTCACTTTCATGTTTCATTTTGAGAGTTGTTAATCTTCAATCATTAAAAATTACATTTTGTTTCTCATATCTACTTCCCCATGTTATATGTAGTTAATCGTATTCTCATCAATAAAACATTGTTTTGGGTTTATTCTATTCTGCAATTATTAAATTACGTATTAATTTAATTCTTAAACCCACTTGCTTCAGTCTTTATCATTATGAGATTCAACAATTAAAATTAAACATATTTCAATAACCTAGTTTGTTTTGTTATTCCTGGTTTTAGTTTATAGGTAAACAACCTATCTTATGTATCAAAATTAAATAAATTTGTATTTACTTTATAGCTTTGTATAACGCCCCCGAGAAGATATTTCACGAAATTACCAAAGCTTATTAAACTTAGTTAACTTATAAAATTTACACGCTCTTGTTGGCATGAATTATTATCATCTAATAATCTATTCCCATCTAAATTAACCAATAGAAATATGGGGAAATACTCACATTACATACTTGAATGAATTACAAATGATACTGAAAAAAGTTATAAAAAAAACTGTACAATTATAACCCAGACACCCCCACAAAAAAACTATACCAAGAAATTAACTTGCTGAAAATCAGAAAACTGTACGAATATATTATATGCCTATTAATCTACAAAATACAAAATGGACTTATACACACGAACAGAGCATTTATAAAAACATCACAAGTACTCGAACACTACACAAGACAACATCAATAAATTCTAGACGAATACAGTAGACTGAGAGTGGTAAAAGAAACATAAGCCATGAGGGTGTATATTGTATATATATATAATCTCCTTCCCGATAGCCTGAAAACTGAGAATCGAGTAAGAATATTTAAAAAAAAATGTTTAATCTCAAAATAAGTTAGCAAAATAACAATGAATAATAAATAAGATAGCAATTATATGTAAGATAGGAATAATATGTAATGCAGTAATAATATGTAAGGTATATAAATAATATATAGTAATATTAAATAATATGATACATTATATAAGTATTAAAATAGGTTAAAAATAATACATATGTGTGTAGTTATTTAATATGATATATATGTAGTTAAGTTAAGAAAGTGAAATAATTATATATTTCTTTAACTTAGTAAATAATAAAAAAAATAATAATACGACCATTATATTTTGGACTGATTTAACATGATTAATATTAGTTTAAAAAATGTAACACAAATGAAGTGCAGTAAAAATGACGGTTCGTTATTTGTAGGAAGAAAATTAATTAAAATGACAAATTAAAAATTGTTTAACATGTTTCTAATTTGTGATATTTTAACATTCAACACGTATTTGTTAGAGCAACTTATTTTCTTTCCC
>JAHDVE020001636.1:0-134997 GCA_022606495.2 Halesus radiatus | reverse complement strand
AAAAATACACAATTCGACAAAAATAAAATAAAAAATTACACAAACCAGCAAAAACAACATACAAAAACTGACAAACCGACATAAAATACACTATTCGACAAAAATAATATTAAAAAAATTACACAAACCTACGAAAATGATCTAAAAAAAACAAAACATAAAAAAAATTACAAACCGACGAAAATTACACAATTAAACAAAAAAATAAGAAACCGACAAAAAATTAACAATTCGACAAAAATAAAATACAAAAATTAAGCAAACCTACAAAAATAACCTAAGAAAATCACAAACGGAAAAAAATACACAATTCGACAAAAATAATATACAAAAATACACAAACCTACAAAACATACAAAAAAATACAAACCGACGAAAATTACACAATTAAACATAGATAATAAATAAAAAATAGACAAACCGAGAAAAATTACACAAATAAACTAAAAAAAAATACAAACCTTCAAAAGTAACATACAAAAAAATAAAAAACCGACAAAAATTACATAATTAAACAAATATATGATACAAAAAAAATCACAAACCGAAGAAAATATACAATTCGACAAAAATAAAATTAAAAAATTACACAAACCTACAAAAAAAAAGACGAAAATTACAAAATTAAACAAAAATAATATACAAAAAATAGACAAACCGACAAAAATTACATAATAAAACAAAAATATAATACAAAAAAACACAAACCTTCAAAAATAACTTACAAAAAATTCACAAACCGAAAAAATTACACAATTCAACAAAAATAAAATAAAAAAATACACAAACCAGCAAAAACAACATACAAAAACTGACAAACCCACATAAAATACACTATTCGACAAAAATAATATTAAAAAAATTACACAAACCTACGAAAATGATCTAAAAAAACAAAACATAAAAAAATTACAAACCGACGAAAATTACACAGTTTAACAAAATAATAGACAAACCGACAAAAAATACACAATTGAACAAAAATAAAATACAAAAAATACACAAACCTACAAAAATAACATACAAAATAATCACAAACCGACAAAAATTACACAATTAAACAAAAATACACAAACCTGCAAAAACAATATACAAAAAACCGACAAAAAATACACAGTTCGACAAAAATAATATTAAAAAAATTACACAAACCTACGAAAATGATTTAAAAAAAAAACAAAACACAAAAAAAATACAAACCGACGAAAATTACACAATAAAAAAAATAATAGACAAACCGACAAAAATTACACAATTAACCAAAAATAAAATACAAAAAATACACAAGCCTACAAAACAACATACAAAAAAATACAAACCGACGAAAATTTACACAATTAAACAAAAATAAAATACAAAAATACAAAAAAATCACAAACCGAAAAAAATACACAATTCGACAAAAATAAAACAAAAAATTACACAAACACGCAAAAACAACATACAAAAAACCGACAAACCGACAAAAAATACACAATTCGACAAAAATAATATTAAAATAATTACACAAACCTACGAAAATAATTTAAAAAAAGCAAAACATAAAAAAAATTACAAACCGACGAAAATTACACAATAAACAAAATAATAGACGAACCGACAAAAATTATACAATTAAACAAAAATAAAATACACAAACCTTCAAAAATAACATACAAAAAAATTACAAACCGAAAAAAATACACAATTCGACAAAAAAAATATACAAAAATACACAAACTTACAAAACATACAAAAAAATACAAACCGACGAAAATTACACAATTAAACAAAAATAAAATACAAAAAATACACAAACCTTCAAAAATAACATACAAAAAAATTACAAACCGAAAAAAATACATAATTCGACAAAAATAAAATAAAAAATTACACAAACACGCAAAAACAACATACAAAAAACCGACAAAAAATACACAATTCGACAAAAAAATACAGAAACCTACAAAAAGAAACTTACAAAAAAACATAAACCTACAAAAACAACATAAAAAAAACGACAAACCGACAAAATATACACAATTCGACAAAAATAATATACAAAAATACACAAACCTACAAAACAACATACAAAAAATACAAACCGACAAAAAATACATAATTGAACAAAAATAAAATACAAAAAAAACACAAACCTACAAAAATAACATACAAAATAATCACAAATCGACAAAAATTACACAATTAAACAAAAATACACAAACCTACAAAAAGAAACTTACAAAAAAACATAAAACTACAAAAACAACATAAAAAAACGACAAACCGACAAAATATACACAATTCGACAAAATAATATACAAAAATACACAAACCTACAAAAACCGACGAAAATTAAACAAAAACAATATACAAAAAATAGACAAACCGACGAAACTTACATAATTAAACAAAAATAAAATACAAAAAATACACAAACCTTCAAAAATAAATTACAACAAAATCACAAACCGAAAAAAATACACAATTCGACAAAAATAATATTAAAATAATTACACAAACCTACGAAAATAATTTAAAAAAAAAACAAAACATAAAAAAATTACAAACCGACGAAAATTACACAATTAACAAAATAATAGACAAACCGACAAAAATTATACAATTAAAAAAAAATAAAATACACAAACCTTCAAAAATAACATACAAAAAAATCACAAACCGAAAAAAATACACAATTCGACAAAAATAATATACAAAAATACACAAACCTACAAAACAACATACAAAAAAATACAAACCGACGAAAATTACACAATTAAACAAAAATAAAATACAAAAAATACACAAACCTTCAAAAATAAGATAAAAAAATTACAAACCGAAAAAAATACACAATTCGACAAAAATAAAATACAAAAATTACACAACCTACAAAAACAACATAAAAAAATTACAAACCGACGAAAATTACACAGTTTAACAAAATAATAGACAAACCGACAAAAAATACACAATTGAACAAAAATAAAATACAAAAAATACACAAACCTACAAAAATAACATACAAAATAATCACAAATCGACAAAAATTACACAATTAAACAAAAATACACAAACCTACAAAAACAAAAACCGACGAAAATTAAACAAAAACAATATACAAAAAATAGACAAACCGACGAAAATTACATAATTAAACAAAAATAAAAAACAAAAAATACACAAACCTTCAAAAATAAATTACAAAAAAATCACAAACCGAAAAAAATACACAATTTGACAAAAATAAAATAAAAAATTACACAACTCTGCAAAAACAATATACAAAAAACCGACAAAAAATACACAGTTCGACAAAAATAATATTAAAAAAATTACACAAACCTACGAAAATGATTTAAAAAAAAACAAAACACAAAAAAAATACAAACCGACGAAAATTACACAATTAAACAAAATAATAGACAAACCGACAAAAATTACACAATTAAACAAAAATAAAATACAAAAAATACACAAACCTTCAAGAATAACATACAAAAAAATCACAACCTGAAAAAAATACACAATTCGACAAAAATAATATACAAAAATACACAAACCTACAAAACAACATACAAAAAATACAAACCGACGAAAATTACACAATTAAACAAAAATAATATATAAAAAATAGACAAACCGACAAAAATTACACAAATAAACTAAAATAAACTACAAAAATTACACAAAACTACAAAAAAACACATTCAAAAAACAAAAACCGACAAAAATTACGCAATTCGACAAAAATAATATACAAAAATATACTAACCTACAAAAATAAACTTACAAAAAAACACAAACCTACAAAACCAATATACAAAAATTACACAAACCTGTAAAAAAACACAAACCTGTAAAAAAACACAAACCTGTAAAAAAACAGAAACCGACAAAAATTACACAATAAAAAAAAAATATGTACAAAAATTACACAAAACATACAAAAACAACGTAAATAAAACGACAAAAAATACACAAATCGACAAAGTTAAATACATAAACCTACAAAAACAACATACAAAAAAACACAAACCGACGAAAATTACACAATTTAACAAAAAAATATACAAAAAACCGACAAACCGACATAAAATACACAAATCGACAAAAATAATATGCAAAAATTATACAATTAAAAAAAATAATATACAAAAATTACACAAACCTACAAAAACAACCTACAAAAAACCGACAAAACGACAAAAATTACACAATTCGACAAAAATAATATACACACAAAAAGAAACTTACAAAAAAGCACAAACCAACAAAAAGCCGACGAACCGACAAAAAATACACAATTCGACAAAAATAATATACAAAAATACACAAACCTACAAAAAAAAAGACGAAAATTAGAAAATTAAACAAAAATAATATACAAAAAATAGACAAACCGACAAAAACAAAAACCGACGAAAATTAAACAAAAACAATATACAAAAAATAGACAAACCGACGAAAATTACATAATTAAACAAAAATAAAATAAAAAATTACACAAACCTGCAAATACAATATACAAAAAACCGACAAAAAATACACAGTTCGACAAAAATAATATTAAAAAAATTACACAAACCTACGAAAATGATTTAAAAAAAAAAAAAACACAAAAAAAAATACAAACCGACGTAAATTACACAATTAACAAAATAATAGACAAACCAACAAAAATTACACAATTAACCAAAAATAAAATACAAAAAATACACAAACCTTCAAAAATAACATACAAAAAAATCACAAACCGAAAAAAATACACAATTCGACAAAAATAATATACAAAAATACACAAACCTACAAAAAGAAACTTACAAAAAACACAAACCTACAAAACCAACATACAAAAAACCGACAAACCGACAAAAAATACACAATTTGACAAAAATACACAAACCTACAAAAACAACATGTAAAAAAACAAAAACCGACGAAAATGACAAAATTAAACAAAAATAATATAATTATATAATTGAAAATACACTTTGTATATACCACTTTACTTAAAATATATAAATATTTCTACATGTTTCGATAGCAATGCTATCATCTTCAGGAATAAATGAATACTAAAAAATAATTTCAAGTGTAGAAAAATGATAAAAAATTTAAAACAATAATTTAAGAATATACAAAATATGAGCATAAACAGAATATTTATATATTTTATATAATAGAAATATTTATATATTTTAATTAAAGTGGTATATACAAATTGTATTTTCAATTATGTAATTAATAATGATGCCACAAAGTTATCAAGCATTTGAAGAAATTATAAAAAATAATATACAAAAAATAAACAAACCGACAAAAATTACACAATTAAACAAAAATAAAATACAAAAAATACACAAACCTTCAAAAATAACATACAAAAGAATCACAAACCGAAAACAATACACAATTCGACAAAAATAAAATACAAAAATTACACAAACCTACAAAAACAACATACAAAAAAACCGACAAACGTAGATGAGGCTATTACTATTTTTATTTTAAAAAAGTAGTATCTACAAATTAAAAACCTTTCCCTTTGTAACTTCTCTGTGTCATGCACTTACACATTATTATACCTTCATATATATTATAAATATGTTACACTTATATACCAACTATGCATCATGTTATTTTTTTCTTAAGTTCTGTAAATATAATCATTTTAATGTTAAAATATGTAAAAGCCCTTTGGGACGTTAATGATTAAATAAATAACAAAATACTCAATTTTTACACGAAAACGAGCATTTGCAACCACTGTACGCCGCTGTGCGTAGATGCGTTTTGCAGTAGTATAGGTAAACGATGTTGGTAACAATGGCGACACTCGTTGTGCACAATATTTCATAGTAATAATGGTTCATCTGCTAGAGATGGTCGATATACCAAGGTAATATTTCTCTGAGGAACCGGTTTCTTTTGGAATATTTATCACAAATTAAAACATATTTTTAAAAAAATTGTAAAAACGAGAATGACATTAATATTTATCAACCGTCTATTTATATACTATCTGCCTTGTTCATATTATGTCCAGCTTACAATTTCACCATAACTGCGAAATTGCTAAATTAAACTGGAGAAAGCTGTGAAATTCATCATACACAAAAATAAAACATAGATTTTTATCCTACATTGTTTTTCAGGTATTTTGTGTAGGTACAAGTGTTATAATCAATAATAAACATGTATTATTTAAGGAGCATCTTTTGAGTAAATAAATATTTCACTTTGCAAAAAAAAAATATCATTAGAATTATGATAATTAGCCTAAAATTACATGACGAATATTACATTCATTTATAAAAAATAAATTCACTTGCTTAAAAATAATGTACAGTCTGGTAATAATATGTATTAGAATTAATTTATCAATGATAACTCTCTTTTCTATAATAAGTTCGTTGAAGTCTGCAATTCCTCTTCAAATACATTACGATCAAAGCCACAAAGGCCACGGCGAATACGATGTAAAGTCGAATGACGGTGCTCTCCTTGGGCATGAAACATTTGCGTATTTTATATTTATCCGGAGTAAAGACCCCCTGAAAGAAAAGGAAAAAAACACTGAATTATAAACAGTAAATATTTTGGTAAGCAAATAATAAAACCAGATTACTAATCCGGCGGGGTATATCTAAAAAAGTTACAACCTATGTAGTAAGCGAATCGATAAAGGTTCGAAATCTGTATTTTAGCACAGCGTTTCCCAACCTTCTTATGCCTGCAGACCGATGAAAATGGGGATGGGGATGAGGGTAGGAAAAACACATCACAACCTCAAAACTTTCCTCCAAACCGTTCATAGCCCCGGGTACTTCAGCTAGAATCATATAAGATTCTGATATTGAGAAGATGATGATGATGATAAAAAAGGAAGCCTTCAGACCTCCTCTGCAAAGATATCAGAGAGATTATTGTTAAGGCATACACATTGTGACTTGGGTTTAAAGATAAAAGTCTCACTCACCAGTGATACGTCAGGCATGGTACGTGTGCCCCCCGAGCACCACCCGCGGCTCCAGGCTGTCCACCAGGTACTCTGTTGACTCCCGTGACAGGCAGTCCCATCGCTCGCGGAACTTCACGCTCCTCTCGGCCAACGGGACAGCATCTGATTCCGTGCAGACCTCATCGGATATCCTGTACATCGCAAGTGCTGGAAAGAAAAGAATAAGATAGATAGATAATAAGAAAATAAAATAGAACCATGTGAACGACAGTTACTACGCGAACACCGCTAGTACAGTAATATCTATGGTTAGGTTAAGTATTATGCAATATAGCAGAATAGAATCGCAATGTTCAATCGACTCCAACTTTGGTTTTTTTCTATTTAAAATAGAACCATGTGAACGACAGTCGCTACATGAACAACGCTAGTAGAGTAATATCTATGGTTACGTACAATAAAAAATTATTTTTCTTTCGAAGATTTGCAGTCACCTTGAGCTCCGCAAATACAAATGAAATGAAATAAAAATAGAGCAAGTGTGAACGTATTGCAATTCATGTCTATCATAGAAAGGTTCATTCTATGAGACAGACCATAGAATAGACAAGGTGGGAACCCAGAATTAGGTTAAGAGAGGCAAGCCAAGCAAAAACTGCCACTTTTTTTGTATTTTACGTCTGTATAACAGTAAAGTACCAAAATAATGACAAAAAGATAAAATACAAAAAAATATATAACCTATTTATAGTAAAACCAATATCATGGTTTCCCGCGACCATGTACAATTTCGTTTCATATGGAATTTTAAACAAGGTAAAGAACTGATCGACATAATCATTGAATTCCTCGCCACTAAGAGTGAAAAATGTTGAGATTCGTAAAGAATGCAAGGCTGATGTAAGCGTAGTGAGCAAGATTAAGAAAGGGACGCTTAGATGGTTTGGGCATGTAGAGCGAATGAACGAAGAAAGGAGTGTAAGGAGAATATGTGACGCGAATGTGAATGGAAGAAGAAGCCGGGGACGCCCGAGGAAGACATGGCACGATCAAGTGAATCAAATACTCGAGTCGGGCCATGTCAGAAGTCGGAATAACAGAAGAGAATGTATGAGGCGTTGTATGAATGTGAATGAAGCAAGAAGTGTATGCCAAGATCGAGTTGTTTGGCGGTCCGTCCTCCCTGCGGGGAAACGGCGTGATGGTTAGTTAGACTTGGGTTTAAAAATAAAAAGTCTAACTCACCAGTCGCTCGCACTCGCCACTTTTCCAACTGGTTTAAGCTGTGAGTGATACGACAGGCATGGTACGTGTGCCCCCCGAGCACCACCCGCGGCTCCAGGCTGTCCACCAGGTACTCTGTTGACTCCCGTGACAGGCAGTCCCATCGCTCGCGGAACTTCACGCTCCTCTCGGCCAACGGGACAGCATCTGATTCCGTGCAGACCTCATCGGATATCCTGTACATCGGCAAGTGCTGGAAAGAAAAGAATAAGATAGATAGATAATAAGAAAATAAAATAGAACCATGTGAACGACAGTTACTACGCGAACACCACTAGTACAGTAATATCTATGGTTAGGATAAGTATTATGCAATATAGCAGAATAGAATCGCAATGTTCAATCGACTCCAACTTTGGTTTTTTTCTATTTAAAATAGAACCATGTGAACGACAGTCGCTACATGAACAACGCTAGTAGAGTAATATCTATGGTTACGTACAATAAAATAATTATTTTTCTTTCGAAGATTTGCAGTCACCTTGAGCTCCGCAAATACAAATGAAATGAAATAAAAATAGAGCAAGTGTGAACGTATTGCAATTCATGTCTATCATAGAAAGGTTCATTCTATGAGACAGACCATAGAATAGACAAGGTGGGAACCCAGAATTAGGTTAAGAGAGGCAAGCCAAGCAAAAACTGCCACTTTTTTTGTATTTTACGTCTGTATAACAGTAAAGTACCAAAATAATGACAATAAGATAAAATACAAAAAAATATATAACCTATTTATAGTAAAACCAATATCATGGTTTCCCGCGACCATGTACAATTTCGTTTCATATGGAATTTTAAACAAGGTAAAGAACCGATCGACATAATCATTGAATTCCTCGCCACTAAGAGTGAAAAATGTTGAGATTCGTAAAGAATGCAAGGCTGATGTAAGCGTAGTGAGCAAGATTAAGAAAGGGACGCTTAGATGGTTTGGGCATGTAGAGCGAATGAACGAAGAAAGGAGTGTAAGGAGAATATATGACGCGAATGTGAATGGAAGAAGAAGCCGGGGACGCCCGAGGAAGACATGGCACGATCAAGTGAATCAAATACTCGAGTCGGGCCATGTCAGAAGTCGGAATAACAGAAGAGAATGTATGAGGCGTTGTATGAATGTGAATGAAGCAAGAAGTGTATGCCAAGATCGAGTTGTTTGGCGGTCCGTCCTCCCTGCGGGGAAACGGCGTGATGGTTAGTTAGACTTGGGTTTAAAAATAAAAAGTCTAACTCACCAGTCGCTCGCACTCGCCACTTTTCCAACTGGTTTAAGCTGTGAGTGATACGACAGGCATGGTACGTGTGCCCCCCGAGCACCACCCGCGGCTCCAGGCTGTCCACCAGGTACTCTGTTGACTCCCGTGACAGGCAGTCCCATCGCTCGCGGAACTTCACGCTCCTCTCGGCCAACGGGACAGCATCTGATTCCGTGCAGACCTCATCGGATATCCTGTACATCGGCAAGTGCTGGAAAGAAAAGAATAAGATAGATAGATAATAAGAAAATAAAATAGAACCATGTGAACGACAGTTACTACGCGAACACCACTAGTACAGTAATATCTATGGTTAGGATAAGTATTATGCAATATAGCAGAATAGAATCGCAATGTTCAATCGACTCCAACTTTGGTTTTTTTCTATTTAAAATAGAACCATGTGAACGACAGTCGCTACATGAACAACGCTAGTAGAGTAATATCTATGGTTACGTACAATAAAATAATTATTTTTCTTTCGAAGATTTGCAGTCACCTTGAGCTCCGCAAATACAAATGAAATGAAATAAAAATAGAGCAAGTGTGAACGTATTGCAATTCATGTCTATCATAGAAAGGTTCATTCTATGAGACAGACCATAGAATAGACAAGGTGGGAACCCAGAATTAGGTTAAGAGAGGCAAGCCAAGCAAAAACTGCCACTTTTTTTGTATTTTACGTCTGTATAACAGTAAAGTACCAAAATAATGACAATAAGATAAAATACAAAAAAATATATAACCTATTTATAGTAAAACCAATATCATGGTTTCCCGCGACCATGTACAATTTCGTTTCATATGGAATTTTAAACAAGGTAAAGAACCGATCGACATAATCATTGAATTCCTCGCCACTAAGAGTGAAAAATGTTGAGATTCGTAAAGAATGCAAGGCTGATGTAAGCGTAGTGAGCAAGATTAAGAAAGGGACGCTTAGATGGTTTGGGCATGTAGAGCGAATGAACGAAGAGAAGGAGTGTAAGGAGAATATATGACGCGAATGTGAATGGAAGAAGAAGCCGGGGACGCCCGAGGAAGACATGGCACGATCAAGTGAATCAAATACTCGAGTCGGGCCATGTCAGAAGTCGGAATAACAGAAGAGAATGTATGAGGCGTTGTATGAATGTGAATGAAGCAAGAAGTGTATGCCAAGATCGAGTTGTTTGGCGGTCCGTCCTCCCTGCGGGGAAACGGCGTGATGGTTAGTTAGACTTGGGTTTAAAAATAAAAAGTCTAACTCACCAGTCGCTCGCACTCGCCACTTTTCCAACTGGTTTAAGCTGTGGAGTGATATGGCAGGCATGGTGCGTGTGCCCCCCGAGCACCACCCGCGGCTCCAGGCTGTCCACCAGGTACTCTGTTGACTCCGAGACAGGCAGTCCCATCGCTCGCGGAACTTCACGCTCCCCTCGGCCAACGGGACAGCATCTGATTCCGTGCAGACCTCATCGGATATCCTGTACATCGGGAAGTGCTGAAAGAAAGAATGAATAGATGAATAATAAAGAAATGAAAATAGAACCATGTGAGACGACAGTTACTACGCGAACACCACTAGTACAGTAATATCTATGGTTAGGATAAGTATTATGCAATATAGCAGAATAGAATCGCAATGTTCAATCGACTCCAACTTTGGTTTTTTTCTATTTAAAATAGAACCATGTGAACGACAGTCGCTAAATGAACAACGCTAGTAGAGTAATATCTATGGTTACGTACAATAAAAAAATTATTTTTCTTTCGAAGATTTGCAGTCACCTTGAGCTCCGCAAATACAAATGAAATGAAATAAAAATAGAGCAAGTGTGAACGTATTGCAATTCATGTCTATCATAGAAAGGTTCATTCTATGAGACAGACCAAAGAATAGACAAGGTGGGAACCCAGAATTAGGTTAAGAGAGGCAAGCCAAGCAAAAACTGCCACTTTTTTTGTATTTTACGTCTGTATAACAGTAAAGTACCAAAATAATGACAAAAAGATAAAATACAAAAAAATATATAACCTATTTATAGTAAAACCAATATCATGGTTTCCCGCGACCATGTACAATTTCGTTTCATATGGAATTTTAAACAAGGTAAAGAACCGATCGACATAATCATTGAATTCCTCGCCACTAAGAGTGAAAAATGTTGAGATTCGTAAAGAATGCAAGGCTGATGTAAGCGTAGTGAGCAAGATTAAGAAAGGGACGCTTAGATGGTTTGGGCATGTAGAGCGAATGAACGAAGAAAGGAGTGTAAGGAGAATATATGACGCGAATGTGAATGGAAGAAGAAGCCGGGGACGCCCGAGGAAGACATGGC
The DNA here is from genome assembly GCA_022606495.2 of Halesus radiatus. NCBI lineage: Eukaryota > Metazoa > Arthropoda > Insecta > Trichoptera > Limnephilidae > Halesus > Halesus radiatus. Next base: position 123,193 of record JAHDVE020001636.1, on the reverse strand, counting down.
ACGATCAAGTGAATCAAATACTCGAGTCGGGCCATGTCAGAAGTCGGAATAACAGAAGAGAATGTATGAGGCGTTGTATGAATGTGAATGAAGCAAGAAGTGTATGCCAAGATCGAGTTGTTTGGCGGTCCGTCCTCCCTGCGGGGAAACGGCGTGATGGTTAGTTAGACTTGGGTTTAAAAATAAAAAGTCTCACTCACCAGTCGCTCGCACTCGCCACTTTTCCAACTGGTTTAAGCTGTGAGTGATACGACAGGCATGGTACGTGTGCCCCCCGAGCACCACCCGCGGCTCCAGGCTGTCCACCAGGTACTCTGTTGACTCCCGTGACAGGCAGTCCCATCGCTCGCGGAACTTCACGCTCCTCTCGGCCAACGGGACAGCATCTGATTCCGTGCAGACCTCATCGGATATCCTGTACATCGGCAAGTGCTGGAAAGAAAAGAATAAGATAGATAGATAATAAGAAAATAAAATAGAACCATGTGAACGACAGTTACTACGCGAACACCACTAGTACAGTAATATCTATGGTTAGGATAAGTATTATGCAATATAGCAGAATAGAATCGCAATGTTCAATCGACTCCAACTTTGGTTTTTTTCTATTTAAAATAGAACCATGTGAACGACAGTCGCTACATGAACAACGCTAGTAGAGTAATATCTATGGTTACGTACAATAAAATAATTATTTTTCTTTCGAAGATTTGCAGTCACCTTGAGCTCCGCAAATACAAATGAAATGAAATAAAAATAGAGCAAGTGTGAACGTATTGCAATTCATGTCTATCATAGAAAGGTTCATTCTATGAGACAGACCATAGAATAGACAAGGTGGGAACCCAGAATTAGGTTAAGAGAGGCAAGCCAAGCAAAAACTGCCACTTTTTTTGTATTTTACGTCTGTATAACAGTAAAGTACCAAAATAATGACAATAAGATAAAATACAAAAAAATATATAACCTATTTATAGTAAAACCAATGTCATGGTTTCCCGCGACCATGTACAATTTCGTTTCATATGGAACTTTAAACAAGGTAAAGAACCGATCGACATAATCATTGAATTCCTCGCCACTAAGAGTGAAAAATGTTGAGATTCGTAAAGAATGCAAGGCTGATGTAAGCGTAGTGAGCAAGATTAAGAAAGGGACGCTTAGATGGTTTGGGCATGTAGAGCGAATGAATTAAGAAAGGAGTGTAAGGAGAATATATGACGCGAATGTGAATGGAAGAAGAAGCCGGGGACGCCCGAGGAAGACATGGCACCATCAAGTGAATCAAATACTCGAGTCGGGCCATGTCAGAAGTCGGAATAACAGAAGAGAATGTATGAGGCGTTGTATGAATGTGAATGAAGCAAGAAGTGTATGCCAAGATCGAGTTGTTTGGCGGTCCGTCCTCCCTGCGGGGAAACGGCGTGATGGTTAGTTAGACTTGGGTTTAAAAATAAAAAGTCTCACTCACCAGTCGCTCGCACTCGCCACTTTTCCAACTGGTTTAAGCTGTGAGTGATACGACAGGCATGGTACGTGTGCCCCCCGAGCACCACCCGCGGCTCCAGGCTGTCCACCAGGTACTCTGTTGACTCCCGTGACAGGCAGTCCCATCGCTCGCGGAACTTCACGCTCCTCTCGGCCAACGGGACAGCAACTGATTCCGTGCAGACCTCATCGGATATCCTGTACATCGGCAAGTGCTGGAAAGAAAAGAATAAGATAGATAGATAATAAGAAAATAAAATAGAACCATGTGAACGACAGTTACTACGCGAACACCACTAGTACAGTAATATCTATGGTTAGGATAAGTATTATGCAATATAGCAGAATAGAATCGCAATGTTCAATCGACTCCAACTTTGGTTTTTTTCTATTTAAAATAGAACCATGTGAACGACAGTCGCTACATGAACAACGCTAGTAGAGTAATATCTATGGTTACGTACAATAAAATAATTATTTTTCTTTCGAAGATTTGCAGTCACCTTGAGCTCCGCAAATACAAATGAAATGAAATAAAAATAGAGCAAGTGTGAACGTATTGCAATTCATGTCTATCATAGAAAGGTTCATTCTATGAGACAGACCATAGAATAGACAAGGTGGGAACCCAGAATTAGGTTAAGAGAGGCAAGCCAAGCAAAAACTGCCACTTTTTTTGTATTTTACGTCTGTATAACAGTAAAGTACCAAAATAATGACAATAAGATAAAATACAAAAAAATATATAACCTATTTATAGTAAAACCAATATCATGGTTTCCCGCGACCATGTACAATTTCGTTTCATATGGAATTTTAAACAAGGTAAAGAACCGATCGACATAATCATTGAATTCCTCGCCACTAAGAGTGAAAAATGTTGAGATTCGTAAAGAATGCAAGGCTGATGTAAGCGTAGTGAGCAAGATTAAGAAAGGGACGCTTAGATGGTTTGGGCATGTAGAGCGAATGAACGAAGAAAGGAGTGTAAGGAGAATATGTGACGCGAATGTGAATGGAAGAAGAAGCCGGGGACGCCCGAGGAAGACATGGCACGATCAAGTGAATCAAATACTCGAGTCGGGCCATGTCAGAAGTCGGAATAACAGAAGAGAATGTATGAGGCGTTGTATGAATGTGAATGAAGCAAGAAGTGTATGCCAAGATCGAGTTGTTTGGCGGTCCGTCCTCCCTGCGGGGAAACGGCGTGATGGTTAGTTAGACTTGGGTTTAAAAATAAAAAGTCTAACTCACCAGTCGCTCGCACTCGCCACTTTTCCAACTGGTTTAAGCTGTGAGTGATACGACAGGCATGGTACGTGTGCCCCCCGAGCACCACCCGCGGCTCCAGGCTGTCCACCAGGTACTCTGTTGACTCCCGTGACAGGCAGTCCCATCGCTCGCGGAACTTCACGCTCCTCTCGGCCAACGGGACAGCATCTGATTCCGTGCAGACCTCATCGGATATCCTGTACATCGGCAAGTGCTGGAAAGAAAAGAATAAGATAGATAGATAATAAGAAAATAAAATAGAACCATGTGAACGACAGTTACTACGCGAACACCACTAGTACAGTAATATCTATGGTTAGGATAAGTATTATGCAATATAGCAGAATAGAATCGCAATGTTCAATCGACTCCAACTATGGTTTTTTTCTATTTAAAATAGAACCATGTGAACGACAGTCGCTACATGAACAACGCTAGTAGAGTAATATCTATGGTTACGTACAATAAAATAATTATTTTTCTTTCGAAGATTTGCAGTCACCTTGAGCTCCGCAAATACAAATGAAATGAAATAAAAATAGAGCAAGTGTGAACGTATTGCAATTCATGTCTATCATAGAAAGGTTCATTCTATGAGACAGACCATAGAATAGACAAGGTGGGAACCCAGAATTAGGTTAAGAGAGGCAAGCCAAGCAAAAACTGACACTTTTTTTTGTATTTTACGTCTGTATAACAGTAAAGTAATAGAACCATGTGAACGACAGTTACTACGCGAACACCACTAGTACAGTAATATCTATGGTTATGTACAATAAAATAATTATTTTTCTTTCGAAGATTTGCAGTCACCTTGAGCTCCGCAAATACAAATGAAATGAAATAAAAATAGAGCAAGTGTGAACGTATTGCAATTCATGTCTATCATAGAAAGGTTCATTCTATGAGACAGACCATATAATAGACAAGGTGGGAACCCAGAATTAGGTTAAGAGAGGCAAGCCAAGCAAAAACTGCCACTTTTTTTGTATTTTACGTCTGTATAACAGTAAAGTACCAAAATAATGACAATAAGATAAAATACATAAAAATATATAACCTATTTATAGTAAAACCAATATCATGGTTTCCCGCGACCATGTACAATTTCGTTTCATATGGAACTTTAAACAAGGTAAAGAACCGATCGACATAATCATTGAATTCCTCGCCACTAAGAGTGAAAAATGTCTAGATTCGTAAAGAATGCAAGTCTGATGTAAGCGTAGTGAGCAAGATTAAGAAAGGGACGCTTAGATGGTTTGGGCATGTAGAGCGAATGAACGAAGAAAGGAGTGTAAGGAGAATATGTGACGCGAATGTGAATGGAAGAAGAAGCCGGGGACGCCCGAGGAAGATATGGCACGATTAAGTGAATCAAATACTCGAGTCGGGCCATGTCAGAAGTAGGAATAACAGAAGAGAACGTATGAGGCGTTGTATGAATCTGAATGAAGCAAGAAGTGTATGCCAAGATCGAGTTGTTTGGCGGTCCGTCCTCTCTGCCTACCCCTGCGGGGAAACGGCGTGATGGTTAGTTAGACTTGGGTTTAAAAATAAAAAGTCTCACTCACCAGTCGCTCGCACTCGCCACTTTTCCAACTGGTTTAAGATGTGAGTGATACGGCAGGCATGGTACGTGTGCCCCCCGAGCACCACCCGCGGCTCCAGGCTGTCCACCAGGTACTCTGTTGACTCCCGTGACAGGCAGTCCCATCGCTCGCGGAACTTCACGCTCCTCTCGGCCAACGGAATTCATCAACGAACTTATCACCCGTACGTAAATCTAACTAAAGATGCTACATAATTATTTATTTACGTGAAGACAACCGTGTTTTATCACAACATCGTTAAAGTTCACCACTAACAACGTCCACAACGTCCAACGATAAAATCACACTGACGTTTGAATTCATAGATATACCATTTGAATTATTCCATAGAATAGTCATAGATCAAAACAATATTGAGAAAGTAGTGATGTTGCGTCCCAGATTTTCTTTTCGAAATAAACGATTATCGAAACAATGAAATCGTTCGATTCCAAAAAAAGTAAAATTTGTCAATTTTGTTAAGGCAGATCTCTTGCAAATATTTTTTTGAAAAATTACCCAAAAATATTATCCATCATCCACGGAATGCAAAAACATTGTCTATGTATGGACAAATGTGTATGGACACCCCCAAATGTAATGTTATTTTTTTAAAAAACAGGAGTAGGAGATCCGGCTTTAAGTTTTTTTGTAACAAAACATTCACCGAAAAAACGATTCTTGAAATGTCATTACCATTGTAATCAAATGGAAAAAAAGTTATATTTTCTTATATCCATATTTCATATCCTATAAACATAATAAATATAACAAACTGTCGTAGAAAATTACTTCAGCAATTAATCGGTCTAAAGATACGACATCCACGTTCTTTTTAGATAATTTAACAGATTTTTTTTTCTAATTAAACTACAATGGCGTCTGACAACCCGTTCATCAATTTGACAGCTGTTTGCAAAATAGAAGGCACAGAAAACGTATCAATATTGTAAACGTCAAACTTCTATGGTTGTAATCTGTCAAATGCCAAACTATTTCATTTCAGTTAAGGCCACTCTCTGACTCGGTACTCGGTAGGGAATCGACATAAACCGAACGCCGCAAAAATGCAGAAAATGTTTCGCGATATTTCCTCCATCGTCTCTCTGACGGGTCTGCAGTGATTTGAAGCTGCCAGTAAATTGTCGGTATTGCAGATTTCTGTTATGTTTACCGCCGAATGTTATCGGATCTGTCAAACTCAAGATCGCAAAATGTCGGGGGAATCAAGTGAGGATGAGGCTCTGGTATCCTATTTATTCCTTCGAATGAGACAAAAAAAAGAAGGTTTTGGGTCCACCCCTCTATTGAATGTAATATTCATTGTAGATTATTTGTTGCTGCCAGGGAACTGTCCGAAGATGATGTAAAATTCCGGCAAATGTACCGAATGTCAAAAAAAAACATTCCAAGAACTGGTGCAGCGTGTTGCTCCATATATTACAAAAATGAATACCAATATGAGGGAGTGCGTTAATGCTGAGGAAAGAGTTTTAATAACACTGAGGTATGTAATTGACGCACTTGAGGCAGAAAGGGTAGTTAGTTCTACTTTTTTCGATCTCTGTAAAGGTCCCAAATTTATGTATATCCATAAAAAAATGCTTCCGGAATATTTAATAAAATTCAACAATTCCGCTTCAATTTTTTTTTTTTTCTGTAAACCCAAACTAAGAACCTAATAACTATTTTAAATATAATAGAGTATATTCATTTCATTCGGATTTACAGAGAAAAAAACGAAAAAATAACCAACAATTCCATACAAAACTTCAAACTTTACTAAGCTTTATGCATATTAATAGTGAGGCGGAATTGTTGAATTTTACTGAATATTTTATCAGAAGGATACTATATTCAACCCGCAGAATGAGTATAAATTCTTACATTCGCATACTGCCACTGGAGAAATGAAAATTGAAGTGTGTTAAATAAAACTATTATTAGATAATTATTATAATGTTTTAATGGTAACATAAACAATAACATAAATGAATAAAAATATGATATAAAGTCAAGAATATTTAAGCGAATATAACAAATCCTCTTATAAAAAGAGAACAATGAAGAGGGGCAACTTCGATAGTGAAAGAGCTTCAACCAACCAACATCCACATTATCATATATCGCCAGAACTCGACAGAAGCTAATGCAAAGATACCCCAAGTGGAACAAAATATTATTGATTATTTACAAAGTAAATATTTAAAAAAAAACCAATCGCAATGCTTCTGTCTTCAGCTCTGTCCCAAGTAAGTGTCTCTGAAAGTCAAATGTGACAGGTATTTCAAAACTGATGTTTCAATATTATTGTTCTCCTATTTCTTGTTTATCCCGTACCACAAACTGCACAACACACTATATATGGTAGCCACCGAAGAAGAAAATCCCAATTTGTCCATTTATGATGAAACACTGAAATAAATTTATTATTGATTATCGCATATTATAAATTCTTCTTGTTCATCAATAATTACTTCCGGTGGATCATCTTCTTCGATGGTTTCATCGTATTGTTGGGGCTCTGTGTCTGTGTCGGTATATGACAGATAAGGAGAACAATAATAATATGATGGTCGAAAGCAACTGAAGTGGCAGTGGCTAATGGGGCCGGTCTCTGACTTTTAATTTTGGCGATAAGTTGCAAAGCTTCAATTTTGAAATCCCTTAATTCTATTTCAGTCATGTTTTGGAATTCACCAGAAATGTTTTTGAAAAAATGATCCATCTGGGATACAGCAGGAGACAGGTGCGTCAATTTTTCAAAAGGAGATAGGTTTTCTTTATTTCCTTGTTTATTTCTTAAGTAATCGATAAATGTTTTCTCCACTTCGGTCTTTTTCTTTTACGACCGCTTCTATCGAGCTCTGATGCTATAGATCGAGGTGTTGATGTTGGAGCTCTATCACTAGGCTCTTGAACGTTGCTCCTGGATGTTGATGGTTCTCTTTCTCCTTCGCATTCCATTGATTTGTCAAATTCCATTAATGGAATTACATCATGTTCCAGAACTGCATCTGTACCACATTCCGGAAGGTTGCCAGTGTTTTCCATTTTATTAATCGGTCTAACAAAAGGCAAGATGAAATTTAAATGGTCCCTTAAATAATAGGGCTTTTTTGGTTTTAATCCGCTCGGAAGAGGTTTCATACTTCGAATGAACGTGGATCTCACATTTCTCCATTTATCTTTGCACTCAGCAACTGAAAAGAAAATACATACTAAGTTAGAATAAGTTTATTAAAAAAAAAATGTTTTTTTAGGTACCTTGCTACTGGGTGCACTTTTGTTTCCTTGGGACTATATTTTGCAAGAGGAGATAATACTGTTTCAAACATAATAGCAGAAACAACGCCAGTGATATGGGATACTCTACATGATGAATATATGGCTATACCTTCAACTGAAAAATGGAAAACAATAGCAAACAGATTCAACGAATTATGGAACATACCCAATTGCTTGGGAGCTATTGACGGAAAGCACATAAGAATTCAAAAACTTCCGAATACAGGCTCAACTAATTACAACTACAAACAATACCATTCAATTATTCTAATGACCGCTTGTGACGCCGATGGACTATTTACGTTGATTGAAACTGGATATGCTGGTCGCAACAACGATGGGGGAATTTTCGAAAATTCAAGAATAAGTTATTGGTTGGAAAGAGATGGCTTAAACTTACCCCAATCTTCCCCTTTGCCTCACGATGAAACTTGTCAAGAAGTACCATATTTTTTTGTAGGAGATAATGCGTTTCCTTTAAAACGGTATTTGTTGAGACCTTTCCCTAATGGTACTCTTGACAATAAAAGAAGGATTTACAACTACAGATTGAGTAGAGGAAGAAAGACGATCGAATGTAGTTTTGGTATGATGACACAGAAGTTCCAAGTACTTTTAACTCCTATTCGATGTATTAATTACCAAACTGTGGCAAACATATCAAAAGCCGTATGCATATTGCATAACTTCGTTCGTGTCAAAGACGGATTACAGTATTCGGTACATGTAATTGAATGTGAAGGAGATAACAGAACACAATAATTTGATTTGCAAGAAGAAGTTATGCAGATAAATGCAAACTCTGCTGGCCATACAGTTCGCAAATACATGAGTAATTACTTCATAAAACCACGAGCATCACTTCCGTGGCAATACAATTGCTGTTCATAATAATATTACGTGAAAAATAAAGATATTTCATACCTGATCTTTGTGTTATTACTATCGGATTATGTGCATTTTCGTATTTACTGACGACGCTTTTGACAGTTGTGTCGCAGTTATGTTATATTGCCAACTCAATTATTGGATAAATATATTAAATTTACAGTTAATTATTAATAGAGGCCACGAGTGTTTATACTCATCAGCTTATAAGTAAATGCATAAATATAATCCGATGCCTACAATATGTCAAAAATAAAGTGATTGCATACTTGATAATAATAGAACTCCTCCTATTGCACACCAAGCTTTCTCCGTCGTCCCCTTTAATGCATATGCTGGTAATTTATAGTTATAAAGGCATGCATATTTCTCTACCTCCATTATTAGCCGAAAATTCATATCCCTCTCCATGTTTGAACTCAAAGAATAAATGGCGCGTAAACGATCGAAACGCAGTGCATAGATATACTGGATGCGTGTTTACCGAGAAGCTACTGAATTGTTGTCCTGCTTGTGGTATAACAGAAGTACGTCGCGTCCCTCCCGCTTCCCCCTCGAGTCGTGAGCTAGTTCCCATTTAAATGTATTGCGCAGTGCCCTGTCGGTATCACGCATGAGGTTTATGTCGATTCCCTACCGGACCGTCAGAGAGTGGCCTAAGTTTTATTAAATCATCAACAGAAATTTCAAAGATTTTGCTTATTATTGAATCAAGTATCAAAGGTTGCCTCACATTTTGACTGTTGCAAGTGAATCGTAATAAAAGAGAGAACATTTTTTATGAAGTTATTTCAACTGAGTTCTTCGTTTAACACTACTGTCACAATTTTAAAAATATATATTTGTTGAAGTAAACATTCTGTGTCAATTTACAAATGTTTTGAACTAATTTCTATGTTTCACGGTATTCCATTGGCAGTAGCTCAGTCCCTGTAACTTCAGCAGTGTTGTCATTGGGTATTTAATAATGTCTCCTTGTTCAACTACATGGTATTCAGCTCTCCAACTATCTGAGATTTCTTCCCTTTAAGACGGTACATTGGCACCATAGCCAAATGACCATTTCTTCATTGTCTGACAGTAGATATTAGAGTGGTAGATTCTTTCAGTATCGCCCTGGTAGAAGATCGCCATTCAGAATCGAAACGTCACTTGAAATGGCTTTAACTTTTAGTGTGCCGAAATTACCCATCGGATGTGCAAAATTTGTATCCGTTGAACGCCAGCGTATCCGATCAGCAATGTCAAAAAATCATTTCTCTGAATATAAGTAGCTATTCTGGGAAAACTACTTATGATAGATATATACAATTATTGTAAATATGTAAACGCATTATCTGGTAAGATGGTACAACTTACAAAAACATAATTTAGCGAAAAACAAGTAAGTTACTATGGAAATAGACACTACAGAAGTATTAGATCTCGGGGGTTCGGCGTTTCAAAGGTTAGCTGTGTTTTGTGACCAAATCTGAATAGCCAGGCACTCCCCAACCTTCCTCTTTCCAATCTGCTTTCCCTCCATGGTCCTACTATGTGCGGTATATCCATATTAAAAAAAATTGACAATATTTTATAAATATTTTGAAAAAAGCAAGATACATATTACATTTCAATTTATAATACCAAGATGGCCGCCAAAGAGTGCAAAATGGCCAATAAAGAATCCAAGATGGCCACCAAAGAGTGTGAAATGGCTACTAAAGAATCAAAGATGGCCGCCAAAGAATCAAAAATGGCGACAAAAAATACCAAAACGGCGGCTAAAGATTCCAAGATGGCCCCCAAATATCTTAGCCCCTCTGAATTTGAAAATGTCTGTCGCGTTTGCTTGAAGCAGCGACGCTTGCAACCAATATTCAAGCCGCCGCAAGATCTGGGGTTCAAATTCAGGCAGCGCTCTGGTTTGGGGTGCGAACCCACGGATGGATTGCCCGCCACGATATGTCTGGGATGCTACGGAGCGCTGGTGGCCGCATACAACTTCAGGTATTATTTATCAAGTAAATATCTAAGTAGGGATGTTGAAAGAATGGGGAATGCAGGAAACTCCATTGATGGGAGGCTGAATGCTGATAAAAGCAATGCACTATGGAGTGCTGATACCAACCCAGATGTATGGGAGTGAGGCATAGAACTGGCAGAGGAAGGATGAAAGTAGACTGAATGCTGTAGAAATGAGAGTGTGCCAAAACCAAGTATGACCGTGTTAAAAATGTAGAGATACGGAAAGAATGCAAGGCTGGGAGAACAAAGAAGGGAGAGTAAGGAGAAAGCGTAGCCTGGAAGTACGTGGTAGAAGAAGCCTGGGACACCTGAGAAAGACACGATCAAACGAATGAAATACTTGAGCGGGTCATGTCAAGATTGTAAATGAAGCAAGGAGTGTGTACCAATACAGATTTCAGAAAACTATTATAAATAAAATTATTTTTCAGGAGTTTGTGTGCGCAGTCCGCTCTAACACTCGAGAGGTCTCTAAAGGAGTATGCAGGGGACAACAAAAGTCACATAATTCTGGTGAACATCAAAGTTAATGACAATTCTGAACAAAATTCGGATGAAACCATTAAAGAGGAACTGTCCGATTCAGATAACGAACATCCCGAACGTTCGGATAATTGGGCAGATGAACCGACGAACGATTCCGATTTCGAGGAAATTGCAGTTAAGAAATCTAGAAAAACTGGAAAATGAAAATCTAGGATTCGGAAATCACTGGAAGAGAGCCTATTTGAAAATGATGGAGAGATTTCTGAAATGAATATGAGTTTATCTGAACTACAGAAATATAATAAAGAAGAAAATTCCGACAAAAATGTTGTCAACGGCGGTATGTTATTATTTTGTCATTTCATTCTTACAGTTTGTTTGATAGATTTTTTGTAGTTGGAGATTGTTATAAGTAAGAAGCGGAAAGAATCAAAAATAATAAAACTTAACAAAAAATGCAAAAAATATGCAAAATGTTGGATTCGTTGAAATAATTTAGATTTGTATTGTTTTAATGATTTTTATCTTACGATTGCGTTAACTGTGTGCAGAAACGGGCGGTCCGTTTGATAGATTCGCCTAACTTAACAAACGGATTGCAATCTTTGGAGCACAGACGTCAGGTGGGAACCGTTTATTCCTGTCAAGCCCTGGTTTCATAAATACACTTGCATGCCAAAAAATATATTTCCTCCATAACTCGAATGAGACTAGGTCACACTTCTTGTCTTAGTCATCTCGCCAGATTCCATATAGTCAGCTCGCCTTACTGTGATTGTAGGTCAGAGGACACTCTGTACCATTATTTCTTTGAGTGTCCTATCAATGACCAATTTCCAAATTTTATGCATGAATTGGTAAAACTTAAAATTGATCTCCCTACCATTATTCCCTGCCTTCTAAGTCTCAACTCCCCCCAAATTAACAATTTATTAGCAAAATACATTTATAAAAATGGCATTAAAATTTAAGTCATTGGGGATTAAAACACACATAAATTTACACTGTTTAACTTATCTAACTTATCTGCTTCAATTTTATTTGCGCAAATATTATATCTTATTTAAAAGTAACTAATTTTAAGAACAATCTGTACAATTAAAATCTAACTGATTATACATGGCCGAGATCGCCCTTAATGGGTGAAAGCCAATAACATAACAAAAAAAAAAAAAACTTGGCATTAATGGTAAACTATTATCCTGGTTTGAGAGTTACTTACTTAGGCGTCAGTTAACTGTCTGTATCAATGATCATTTATCCTACATGTTCGAAGCTACCAGTGGCGTACACCAGGGTTCGCATCTTGGTCCCATACTTTTTAATTTATTCATAAACGACGTAACAAACATATTCACCCGTGTTCTCATTTTAATGTTTGCTTATGATATGAAGATATATAGAATTATTGATAATATCGAGGACGGTCTGTTACTTCAATCTAATCTTAATAGCCTTTACGACTGGTGTCTTAAAAACAAATTAACTCTTAATGTAAAAAAATGCCAACTTATGAGATTCCACAGAAAAAAAACCCATTGCTGTTTACTTACTTTCTCAATAATCACACCTTATTATCTGTTGATGAAATCAGAGACCTTGGTATAACCTTTGACGCTTAATTAACATTCATTAAACATATTAATAATATAACCAGTAAAGCAATGCAAATGTTAGGATTTGTCTTACGGATTTCGAAGGATTTCAAAAATTTAAGAACTGTCAAATTACTGTACACTTCTCTTGTTAGAAGTCAACTAGAATTTAACTCCAACATTTGGAATCCTTACTACAGCGTACATGAAAATTCCCTTGAGCGAGTCCAACATAAATTTTTACGTTACATTAATATTAAATTGGGAATACCCATCGAATATACATTACATATATAATATATAATACATTAATTACCTCTCTCTGTTACAATTAATGGGACTCGATACATTAAAAGAAAGAAGAATTTGTTCAGACCTATTTTATTTATTTAAAATTGTTAACAACTTGTTGAACTCCCCTGAACTTCTTTCGTTAATATGTTTCCATGTGCCGAGTCGAACAGTTTGCTACAAATTACCTTATCATTGTAACAATATAGGATCAAACGCTGAACTCAATTCCATAATGAATCATCTGCATGTACTTGGTAATAAATATGTTTTGGACGATGCTATAAGTATTGAAAGGATATCAACGTACAAATATTACTGTATTAAAGCTGTTTGTCAGCGCTTCGATCATAATTAAACTTACTGTTGATTGTATTCACTCCTCAACACACAGTTTGTGCTGGGATTTTTTAGCTATTTTTTATTATTTCTTTATTGCGATGTTATTCTTATTATGTATACTTGTATTTATAATAACCTACTCATTGTACTCTATGTAGATACCACATTAGCTGGTTTTAAATTATAATTTTGTGTCATAAAAATCTTATAGTTACCGTTATCCACTTTCCCTGTACTTTTCTCTTTTATATTTTTTATACTTATATATATATATATTTTTTTAACCTATGTATATTCTGTATTTTTCTTCTTAAAATTATTGTTAATACTATGCATCATGCGGTATAAATTTTCGCTCGTGGTAAATTTTGAAAATACACAATATTATTGTAATTATTTCTATGTTACATAATTGTATTGCACTGTTGTAATTTAAGACTTGTTTTATGTAAAAGCCCTAAGGGCGTAAATAAATAAATAAATAACTACAAAACTAAATAATATTTACCAAAATTAACAAATAATGTAAGTGTTACAATGTGACAATATTATTCATATTATATGACGTGTACTTTTTTTTTTTCAGTAACTCCACACAGGAGACGAAGGAGGAAATAATTTCCCTCAAGGCCTATATCATCTTTGGGGATGCTGTGTGGAGGGTCTTTTAGAGGATAGGAAGGAGTGAACTTGGGTCTTGAAGAGACCCATGTTATAGGATGGAGGAAACACAGAGGCCGGCAGATCATTCCACAGCCGAGCTGTTGAACACAAGAACGAGTCGTAGAAGCGACCCGTTCTCATGTGACAAATGTCAACCGTGTGCAAATGTTGGGCGCGCATTTGGCGTGTTTCCCGACTATGCACCGGTGCCGAAGGGATCAATGACGCTAGTTCCTCGGAGCATCTTCCATTAAAATACCGGTAGAACAAGGACAGCATTCCCACCCGACGTCTGTGCTCCAAAGATTGCAACCCATTTGTTAAGATAGGCGAATCTATCAAACGGACCGCCCGTTTCTGCACAGAGTCAAGGTTTTTTTCAGATATTTTGGGACTCCCGACCAGAGGTGGCTGCCAAATTCTACAATGGGGCGCACTTGCGATTTGTACAGGGTCAGCAGTTGTGTACTATTAAAGTATCTGCGGGCTCTGTACAATACGCCCAGCTTCTGAGAGGCTAACTTTACTCTGGGTTCGATGGAGCCCCATACCTGAGCTGGTCACTTAAGGTTACACCAAGCATATCAATGGAGGGCTTGTTGGGAAGATTGCTTCTATTAAAGGAGACTAGATTGTCATTTCGATCCCTTTTAGACGTAATCAGACATGATTGGGTCTTTGAAACATTAAATTCGACGAGGTTATTCTTACCCCAAGAGGAGACCCTCTCAAGGTAACCGTCCGTCTCAAGGTCCGTCTCAAGGTAACCGTTCAAAGCCCTCCGAGCCGTTGGAATGTGTGTGCCCTCTGGGGGCTTGTCAAACAAAAAGCAATCATGTACTGTACTGTCATCCGCGTAACAATGGATTGGTACACATGTCAAGAGGTCATTGATGTGCAACAAAAACAATGTCGGAGATAGAACCGATCCTTGTGAGACGCCAGCATTTATTGAATGCGAGGAAGAGATGAAACCATCAGCAACCGTCTGAATCGATCTCTCCCTCAAAAAGTCGGCAATCACTGTACACAAGGAAACGGGAAGTCCGTAAGAAGGCAGTTTGTTGACAAGTCCTCGGTGCCAAACCCGGTCAAAGGCCTTAGAAATGTCCAGTGAGACCGTTTGAATCTCACCATAACGTTCCAGGCACCGTCCCCAAACATGCGTCACATACGCGAGAAGATCACCGCACGAGCGGTTCCGCCGGAATCCGTACTGGCGGTCGTTAATGATTTTGTTCTTCTCGAGGTATGTAAGCAGTTTGTCGTTGATCACACGTTCCATCACCTTGGACAGAACAGATGTGATCGCTATGGGGCGTTATTTTAAAGAGCTTTGTTAAAACTGGAGCGATTTCTGCAGCACACCTCTGCAATACCAGGGCAGGTATTCCGTCAGGCCCACTAGCTTTATTAACATCGAGCCCACATAAGACAAGGAGTACATCCCGATGCCGTATCCTCAGCTTTTTCATATATTTTCCCTAAAAGGTTGGCCTTTTCGGTATCAGTGTTTGCTAGTGAACCGTCAGGTCTGGTAAGAGGCGGCAGACTGGATTTGCAGAAATTGCGACCTATGGAGCCCGCTAGGGACCAGAACGCCCTGCTGCAATGCGGGCAGGCAGCTAGCTTTTTACTGATTTGTAGGTCGTGCTCAAATTTTGACCTATTGATGATTCTCTTACTGTCCTTTGCCAATTTGTTATATGCTGATCTGTTTTCTGACGTTCGAGATGTGTTGTAGGCTCGGTAAGCCGCGTTTTTTCGTCGAACTGCTTCGGAGCATTGTCGACTGAACCACGGCTTTGAACCTACACCAGTTTCTTTAATGGTTGATTGAATGAAGCCATCCATCGCAGATGTGATGACTTCACCAATTTCCTGGGCACATCTGGACGGATTCGAAGTCTGAAAACAGACAGCTGACCATGGGAAAGCATTAAAATGCGCCTGCAGACCGAACCAATCTGCTGACCTATAGTGCCACATTTTTCTCTTCAGCCTCTCGATTGGGGGTCTGAAGTTAATAGGGATTGATGTCGTCACCAGGCAATGGTCGGACGATCCTAAAGGCGCTGCGACATCAATCCCATAACCACGTGGTTCGGTAGTTAAAAATAGGTCTAACAGATTGGAGCGGTGAGTCTGGACATCAGGAACCCTCGTAGGCTCCTGAACCAGTTGCTCCAACCCATGGCAAAGGGCAAAGAATTCCGCCTGTCGGCCAGCCGAGTTTGTTGAACATGAGAACTTCAACCACGGTTCATTATGAACGGTGAAGTGCCCCAGAACAACAAACTCGGTCAAGGGTAACGGGATAAGAGGTCATCACTAGTTTCGCTCAAATGTTTAAATAGCTCAGATGAGTCTGATTCGCTGAGGTTTGGTGAGCGGTATAAACACATATAAAATCTTACCATACTGGCAAGACTGACGCGCACCCACATTACGTTAAATCTGGAATTTTCCAGACTCAACAGTCGCACACAGTTAACGTCAGCTCGGCTATATAAACAAACACCTCCTTTTGGTCTGAACTTGCCTACGAGGGTGAAGCCCGGGCAGTCCAGATAGGAGGCGTCAGGAGGGTCAGCTATCTGCGTTTCGGAGAGGAATAAAAGGTTTGGGCGTTGGGATTGAAGGTGATGGTGGACAGAATTAAAATTTTTGTGCAGGCCTCGAATGTTGGTAAAATTTACCAACATTTTTGGCCTGCACCGGGGACGCCTACTACTCGCCGTTGTAATGATATTATTATTGTTTAAGTTTTGTGATTGCATGTTTTTTTAATTATTGTTGGGGATTTTATAAGAAAAGGAAAGCAAGGGAAGGATTAGGTATAAAGGGTGGGTAGGAAGCTGGGGGTCGGGGTATCCAGGACTGACGGACGTATGAATTCATCCCACCCACTGCAGTGCAAGGCTATGGTTGGGAGAATCTGGCTGGGAAGGGTTCCCAATGCGCCCCAAACGCTACTGCTGGGTCCCCTCCGGTCACGAATCGGCACAACAGCAGCGGCGGGGTTTTTACACTCGCTGTTGGGGCAGCTCACCCTCAGTCGTGAGCCTGAGGGTCGGGCCCCTGTACTATCGAGCGGCCTGGACAACGGTAGCCAGTTGTAAAGGGTCTCCCTCAACCATTCTCTCCCGATCCGACCCACCACGCAGTAGGTGGGCCAACGCATTCGCAGCCAAGACCTGGACAAACCTTACCCCATGAACCCGGGCACCCCTGCTAAGTCACCAAACGTAGCGAACCACTTGGGGTGACCTATGGCAGAGGTGTTGGTCATCCAAAAAAATGGTTCCCGGGACAGCGGTACCCATACCCGCCTCCCAACATTAAATTCAAATAAATCACCCAATTATTTTCAATGATTATTATTAGACATCGGATTACATGCATAACGCCTATTTGAGCCTTTTTGGTCTTTAGTGCATATTTGAGTCTTTTTATTCTTACGAGTTGTTAAAATGAAATGGTCAATATTTTGTCTTTTCTGAGGAAACGGATAATTCTTCGAACCTGAAAGTTTTGAAAAATTGGATTAGTAGTAGAGATTGCCGATACTTGGATCCGACCTACCACATGAAATCATGACCACCTTCAGGAATAAAGATAGATTTTATAAGTTTTGAGCGTATTTCCTTACTTACAATAAAAAACACATAAATTTGATGTAGACCACTTTTATTTTATCAAAACTCTACCGGTTTCGGAAGCACCCTTCCTTCATCAGGAGAATATTAAAACTGTTTTACTGATGAAGGAAGGGTGCTTCCGAAACCGGTAGAGTTTTGATAAAATAAAAGTGGTCTACAACAAATTTATGTGTTTTTTATTGTAAATTATGGCGAGCCACAAAGTTAATGCTTTTTACAAATATGTATTTCCTTACTGTCCATGAAAATTCCCAAGTAAAAAAGTTGGTGTTGCAGAAGCCTGTCAATTATTCGAAATATAATTTTCAATATTACATTTGGCTTTGAGATATTTACAAAATATTAACCAAGTTTCTTTACATTCAGAATTTCGCTAGCCAACTCCCCCCACTGTGAAATTAAAATATTCCCAAAGTACTGGCTTCCAAAGAACTGGCTTCCAAAGAACTGGCTTCCAAAAAACATATTCTTGTTCTTACAGTTTAATTTAGGAATAGGTTAATTTTAAAATTATTGCTAGTGCATATTTTGCCATTTAAATAGTGCGTATAATCCGATGTCCAATTACGACGATAAAGTATTGTAGTCCAAAGGCGATTCTTACCGAGACAAAACTAATTTAGTAATCAACAAGTCATAGTTTATTATCACACAAAATATTTTCAATAATAGACATACTATTGGTAATGTTATAATACGTATTGTATTCAGATATGTTTATTTGCAGTGAAATGAAAAAACATCTCAATTGTTAATTTTAGGCCAGAAAAATTATTTCTTGCATTTCGTAGTCTCAAACTTTTCACCATTTATCTGACACATGTCCTAATAATTACTCGTTAAACACAAACTATAAAAGCAATATAAATACCTAACTTATGTCAATTTTATTGGGCAATCTACCTTGATATATTATCTATTTAAAAATATGCTAAAATTTCTTTCATTCGCACGCAATTTGTAATGTACCTATCACCCTAAATACTTGCTCAGAATTAATCTAAATAAATAAAAACTTTTACTAAATGTATTAAGCCACACTTATACCAGTAGCCACGCCTTTATACTAAAAATTAGCCTGAAAATCACAGTAGGTTGGGAATATTAAACATGGCGTAAATATTACATTTAAACTCTTTTTATGCTTAGTTTTTTAAATGTCGTTTTTAATTATTTTGCTTATTTTTTATTCAAATACTATTTTATAAACTCTATTGTTATTTCAAACAATCGGCAAAATATTAAAATATCTCGCACGACTTCAGAAATCAATTGTTATTTTTCTAAAAGATAATAATAAAATAAAACATTTATTATTAATCTTTTCACATGAAGGATAAAGTTGTACCGTAGCATATTACGTAGCGGATAGTTCTCTACATAACCCAATTCATGTATATATTTTTAAAATTTAAAAACATGGTGGAGTTACAGCAATTTATCATTAAATATGAAGATTATACTCGTCACGCAAGACTTTCGGTTCTTTCAGCAATAAAAAAGTAAATACTTGGCGGCCATACCTTTCGAGCAGCCGGCGCTTGAGTTCGGGTGGATATGTGACGTAAATGTAGTGTTCATTTTGTCCGAGGTCGTTCAGATCTGCCACGGTGTAGTACTCCTCGCTGTACATGGGGCCTCCGGGCCATCGACTCGGTCGGCAAGGAAGAGAGTTACGGCCCGACCCCGGCGTCAACCGGGGAAAAGGCTGGCATTCAAACCCTCCATGTCCAACGATATACAGCTTATAATATTATACCTCCTGTGCATCTACTCGTAAATATTATACCACGTTTACATCTAAATATACCACGTTTGCACATATCCAGCGTTTTTAATTATCGCTAACATTAGAAGGGGATGGTAAATTTTGGTTCAACCTATGGACGCCACCCAAGCGCACTTGGAAAACTTTCCGAGAAGACCTCACTTTATCATATCCCCGTGAACCAAACTTCTTCACGATGGTCGAAGATATTGTCAAGTATAAGAGCTGCCAAGGAAAGTCGCTTGTAATCTACGCCGGCCGGATGACAGGAAAAAATCAAGCGACTGGGGGTAAAGCTATCAGACAGGCAGCAGATGGACGTAATGCTTGGTGGCATCAGCGACAAGAGCCTGAGCGTCGTGCTGGAGAGCTACGAAACGATGCAGTCCCTGGTTACACAGATGTCGCGTCGCTCGATGGCAGTGAAATTTGACGCGCCGATGTTAAAGCCTGGCCCTAGCAGCCGTCCGACTGACTCTGCCAATAAAAAGGGAACCACAAACGCAACGAGTGTAAAGGTGCTTCCAACAGTAGGGCTCCACAAAGGCACAAGTGCAATCACTGCAAGAGGAAAGCCACTTAGAGGAAGCATGCTTCAGAAAATTGAAGCCAGTAAATTTGTATGGTGATAAATTGCTGCAGATGACCACAAGATGCAATATTAACGGCACCGTTATAGATGCCATCGTAGACACTGGCAGCTCCTGCACTTTGATGCGGGAGAAGAGAGAGAGGTCCCTTGTCCTGCATTTGGAACCGTCGACTGCGCTCATGAGTGGCATCAATGGAGCGATAGTACCAGCACTGGGGCAGACTAGGTGCCAGATTACATCTGAAGGGGTTGGAATGCAGATGAAGCCCTTGGTGATGGAAGACAAGGACCTCCCAATTGATCTCCTCGTTAGGAGAGACATCCTACACCACCCTGGGATCCAAGTGATAGCTGACAAGGACAGGGTACGGCTTCATTATAAGGAGGTGCAGCCTGACTATGTGTGTGCTGTGGCTGAAGTGACGGATCTTCCTGGAGCTCTAACGGAGGTAGGGATTACACTTCTTCAAAACCTTATAAAAAACTATTGGGATCTAACATCCTCCTCTCTTAACTAGGAACATCCAACTGTTGAGGCGTTGGGATTGCCATAATGACTGTTAATAGCCAATGATCCAACAGCTCTTGCCAACACTGAATCGCTCAATGCTACGCACCGGCCATATCGGATAAGAAAATCCGCAAAGTCGTACAGTAGGAAGGCATATAACTTAAAGATTATCATGTATCACACATAATATCATTCACAATGTATAAACAGTTAGACCTTTTTATATATTTGGTGCCAACACTGCTAAAAACAATAGGTACATAGCAGTGGCGTGCACGGAGTTTGTAATCACGGTAAGCAGTAGAAAAAACACCAAATTAATTGATATTTTAAAAAAATTACCCCAGACAGCACAATACCCTTAGTGCAAGTTCTCGCCAAGAATGGCTGAGCTACTGGCTGTAGTTGGTCGGGATTACCTAAACCACGATATTCATGCGTATTTTAAGCCAATTAATGCATATATAAAATTTCCATATTTTCGCTAAATAAACAGACAATATTTTGAAAGAAAGCCAACTTGATGTTATATCATTATTTCGTTAGTAAAGTTGTTCTAATTAATAGGTGTACCAACAGATGGCGCTGATTGCTACATTTGCTGGCATTACCGAAAAGCAATGCTTTTTAGACTTGATACGCATTGTATAGAATAGTTTCAACATTTGAGTATGACGTGTAAGTAATTTTGCACAAATAGTTCCTGCCTCTTTGACACATTATAGTGGTGCGGGGCAGTGTGAAAAAAAGATCGATTTCTTGCAATAATTTTATACATTTTAATATTATTGCATTGCTTATGTGCCTATAAGGATGGCACGCCTTTAGTACTTGGTCAGTTGACTGCGTTGCATCATATTGAATAATACCTATCCGTACGCAGGTATTATAATCCAACTGTTGAACCAAATTTTCGACAATAGCCATTGGCCATCAACGGCATCTAGCTGTTTATGCTTCAGTACTAATAAGTATTTCTTTATAAGAATTATTGTTAAATATGTACAATGGAGTTCTTAAAAATAAAGTACAAGTCAATTCTTTCGAGATAAAAGTTGATAAATTCAATGAAAATATAGTAATTCCAAATTACTGGATAATATACAATATATACACAAAGATAATCTTGTGGAGAAATACTACAGCGTCGATACTAATATTAATTGAAATTATTAAAGGTGCTAAATACAATAGCTTGTATGTATTTGCTCTTATTTTGGGTGTGGTTGGCCAAATTATGAGTTCCTGAAATAAAGTCGCTAATATTTTGATAGTTCTGGAGAAAATCCGTGTTACAGAGGAAGGCGACAAACCAAAGTGAAGCGCAAGAATAGCGAATGAATCATCTAACCTTATTTTTTTAAGTGCAATTAATACATTAATTGTTTCTGTAGGTGCCTTGGCAACTACAATAGAAATGATGTGGTACATTTCCTTAGGGATTCCTAAACAGAGTCTAGGCTCTCTCTGTATGACAAGCATGAAAGATTTTCTCATGGTCAGATTTACAAGTCCAGTATCAATCTCAGAGCCATCAAAAATGTTACTGTCCGAGTCTAATGCAGAGGGAGTATAGTCTGAATCATTGTCCTCGGAACAAGTGGACATAATATCTATATTATTACGAGTAGGCCCACAGTAGCCACTTTTGGCAGAAACAGGCTTTGTGGGTGAGAATTTCAATGGTGAGCAAGCCGTGTTTGTCATTGTTGGCACGGTTGAAGTAGATTTGCTTCTGTAGGTAACACGACAGCGAATATCTGCTTGTACCGCCTTATCAACCATTTTACAATTGCTATCAGCAGCTTCTGGAAGGTTGAGAATGGCTGTTGAAGTGGAGGGCTCCGAAAGAAGATTAGCTGCTGTAGATGTTGAGGGCTCTTTTTTTTTTTTTTTTTACATGTATACCGCACAAGAGTCCCAACTGCTCCCAACCGTCTGGAGCCAGTGAGACTGTGGCATTCCCAATTGGGAAATGTTGTGAGGCTGGAGATATTGGGGAGGGGAAGGAGAAGGAGAAGGGGAAGAGGGAGGTGGGAAATACCTGGCAATTCAGATCTGGTCACCAAATACGGCTAAAAGCCATTTCAAGCAACGTTTCAATTCTGAATGGTGGTCTTTCACCAGGGCGATACTGAGAGTATCTTCCACTCTGGAACGTGCGCAAATATACAATATATCATTTTTTAATTAATTAATTGTGAAACAACACAAATTAATTAAATAAAAATTACTTGCGCACCCCGGGATTTGAGTCCGATGTTCCATTTCTCATGGACTCCCCCATTACCATTGCATCTTTTATTAACTCGGCACGCAATCTTTTTTGTCCAGTTTGCCTTAGGCATGGTAAAACTTTTTTTTGACAGGCAAAAATAAGTGGGATCACATTTTTTTTAATCTCTTTTTGCATCCTGTCATTTGGTCCTGGAGCTGTAATTTTAATTATCACATAGACAATAAGTTCGATGTAAGTCCATTTGCGTGGGAAAAATTGTGGACTAATTATCTTTAACTGATTACAGATATCGGCTTCATTTGCTTTTCCTGAGAGCCGCATAATCATCATTGGTTACTGCGTGAACTGGGAAGATATACCATCGAAAAAGTATATCTGCCAAGACTGTGCTGAATCAACAACACCCATAAACGTGATTCAATTCACAAGAATGGAAATACACGACGTGTACATGGATGTCGAATGGATAGAATTAATGATTTATGATCATTTTACTGCGAAATATGTGACAATGCTTTATACAGGTGTTGGAATGAAATACAGTGTACTTTTTGCAACTTTAAAATTGTATAAATATTTTATATGGTATTACTTTCTATCTTTTAATCAGGGCCATCCCATACTCTACCCACTCCTAAGGTTGTCTCGTTGTGCAGGTTAGGTGTCTGACTCGTTTTTTTAAATGCAGATGGATAGTATCCCGATGCCTGATCTGGAAAGAAAAAGATAGTTAGAAATAGAATAATGAAACCTTGAAACACAGTTTTAATCAATACATAAAAAGGCGAGGCATACACCTGCGATATATGCACGAGGCCAATGTGTTTTTTTAATTTATTACCAAAGTATCTTTACTGGCAATGGGGCAATATTGATCCAGTATCGGTGTATGAATTATACGACAATATACAGATGGAAAATCATAAAAAAAATGAGTGAATTATGAAAATAAGTTAGGTTATGAATAAAAAATATGTTGTAAGTTAGGTTAAGTTGAAATAAAGTTACGGTTAAGCCAAAAAAATATGTTATAACTTAGGTTGTGGTGTTGGTTTAAGCTTAGAGTGAAAAACTTATAGCAATTGTTCACCAATACAAGTTAATTATTGAAAACAAAAATAGTGACACTGTGATGTGGAAGGAGAAAAAATCGGCTTGGAAGGCCCAGTCGAAGATCCAGTCCCACCTAAATTAACTAATAGAAATATGGGGAAACACACACATTACATACTTGAACGAATTACAAATAATACAAAATAAAGTTATAAAAAAACTTTTTATTTATATCCCTGACACCCCCACAAAAAAACTATACCAAGAAATGAACTTGCTGAAAATCAGAAAACTCTATGAATATAATATATGTGTACCAGACGTAATGGCACACAAACGAACTGTGGAGGGGCAGCTGATCCCAATCTGCAGAGAGGGCTGGAGGGGAGGAAAACATGACCTATCGTTCCTTCTGCAAAGAGGAACGATTCTGACTTTCACGACTCTTGTTAATCTGCAACTGTAAACCTCAAACTTGTACAAATCCCTTGGCACAATATACAATTACACTTTTGTGCAAAATTCTTGACTGATGCTCTACGGGCCTTGTCCGTGGTGATGTGAGGGTCTGAGTCTAGTGAGTGGTGGTAGTCTGGGGGGGAGTCCAGGGTCAGCGGTGGTCAGAGTGAAGAAGAAGGCAAGTCGGTAGAAGTGGAGCGAGGTAGAGCGGTTTGAGGGAGCAGAGGAATTGTCAGTTCGCTGGCTGACTGTCGAATTCGCCGTTTTCGGCCTCTATTTGTACTACTAACCAGACATTATACTGAGCGCGAAGTTGGACTTTCACAACGCTACAGGGGGGGGGGGTCTCCTCTGTGTCAAGTAGCGCCGCAAAAGTTTATCCGACAACACTTGTCTCCCTCGTACCGCGTTATATCGCTCTCTCAATTTATTTGTCATTCTAAGAATAGCTGTAGTGGGCACATCCCGCCATTTGAACGATATGTTTTACAGGTTGAACAAAAATGTTTATCTGGTGGGGCCTGGACCAGTAATGCAAATCACTATTTATTTTTGCTCGTCCCGGTCCCGTACAATTGCCGACAGAAATTAATTAATTTTAGACACAATACAATCAATCTCAAAAAAGGGCGGCAAGATGTCCGACACAATATGCCTATTAATCTACAAAATACAAAATGGAACACACGAACACAGGATTTATAAAAACATCACAAGTACACGAACACTACACAAGACAACATAATAAATTGTACATGAATACAGTTAAGACTGAAAGCGGTAAAAGAAGCATTGGCCATGAGGGTGTATATATATATATATACAATCTCCTTCCTGATGAAAATGGGAATCGAGTAAAAACATATAAAAAAAACTGTTCAATCTCAAAATAAGTGAGCAAAATAACAATGTATAATATAAAAGAATAATGAATAAGATAGGAATAATATGTAAGGTATATAAATAATATAGTGTAATATTAAGTAATACGATATACAATATACAATATAAGCGAATAATATGTATGTATGTAGTTAAGTAATATAATATGTATGTAATTAAATTAAGAAAGTGAAACGAGACAAACCTCACCCTATGAACCCATTCAGCTGTTAAATCGTTTTATAGTTTTTTATCATTCATTGTTCTAATAATATTTGTTGGTAAAATTCAACAATTCCACTTTTTTTTCTTTTTCTTTAAACCCATACTAAGAACTTGCTAACCTATTTTTAAAACAATACAGTATATTAATTACATATACAATGGGTTATTAGGTTCTCAGTTAAGGTTTACAGAGAAAAAACTAAAAATTAACCTAAAAATTCCATGCAAAATCTTCAAACTTTACTAATATAGGTCCATATAGATTTCCAGGGGGTCCATGGCAGGGAGGAAAAAAAGGGGTCCACCGATCGGAGTTCATTTAGACTGCACACATAGTAAAGCACCGTAGTAAGTTTCGCTCGACAAGCCTACTGCGCACTTAAAGCAAATTGCGTCCACGCAGGCACGTTCATATGCAAATCTTTACAAATTTTCAAGGCCTTCCACACGAGTAGGCGGCTCAATACTAAAAACGCCATGGCGTCGAAAAGATCGACCATCCGGTCGTCCTTTCCTAAAGTCAAGTCTACCAACTTTAAGAAAGGACGACCGGATGGTCGAATCTTTCGACGTCATGACATTTTTAGTATTGGGCCGCCCGCTTGTGTGGAAGCCACTTTTATACTAGAAGCAATGCATCACGCAGTGAATAAATGCCACTTATTCAGTATTGCACCAAAGTTTTTGGACAGACAGGCTGGGGGGAGAGTCCTCGGAAAATTAAAAGAACGGCAAGTGGGTCTACGAGGAAAAAAGTTTGGGAACCTATCCTTTAAATGAATTTATATACATTATTTTGCATGTGCGCGTATGCACATATTTTTTCTAATTTTTAATAATCTGAAACAAAGTTTTATTTAAAAAACCTATACTTTTTAATGGTGAAGTGGAATTGTTGAATTTTACATTCATGACATTTTTAGTATTGGGCCGCCCGCTTGTGTGGAAGCCACTTTTATACCAGAAGCAATGCATCACGCAGTGAATAAATGCCACTTATTCAGTATTGCACCAAAGTTTTTGGACAGACAGGCTGGGGGGAGAGTCCTCGGAAAATTAAAAGAACGGCAGGTGGGTCTACGACGAAAAAAGTTTGGGAACCTATCCTTTAAGTGAATTTATATACATTATTTTGCATGTGCGCGTATGCACATATTTTTTCTAATTTTTAATAATCTGAAACAAAGTTTTATTTAAAAAACCTATACTTTTTAATGGTGAAGTGGAATTGTTGAATTTTACCTATTTATTAAAGGCACCCTTCAGGTCATCCAGGACCATCAAAATAATGTATTCATTTATTCATCAATTTAATTTTTCTCTATAGTCAAGTGATCTGTATTCTGCTGGTACCTTATGTCGAATAGGGTAGTTCGAACGAATCAATGGTATTCAGTCAGATTTTTTACTATGTGTACTTATAATTTTAATAACATTATTTAGCTATAATTATGTGTTGTTTAATTTTCACTGGAAAGAATCAATTGCTCTTCTAAAGCTGAATCTACATATATACACATATTATGTACCTGCATCAAAGATATTATGGTGACCGATTAAAGCATATTTACCTTGGCTATTTATTATAAACCAATCTTTATAACAGACCCGCATTAATACACCCGGCGTTGCGCGGTTTACATGCTTGAAAGGTAATATTACCTTTTATACACGGGGTCTGGATACTCGTGGTACAAGCAGGAATGTTGTGATCGTAATTTAATTTTATTTAAATATTTATCTGCAGATATAGGCAGATTTCTTTCTTTTGTATTAGTATTAAGTACATATTAGTAGGTACGTTAGTACTTTGTTATTTAGCAATAATTTATAAGAATTTTGGATTGCAGCTCGGGGTAGGTTTACGTGTAATATATCACTGCGAATGATTTCAAGTAGGCAGTGGTATATTGAAATTTTATAGCGCCATCTTGGATTTTGTATTGCCGATAAGAATAATTTATGTATGATCTATCATTTCAAATGATTCCGTTTTCAAATTTTGTTATCTTTTAATCTCAAGTACTATGATGGATTCATATTTTTTGTACACGGTGTAGAAGCATTTAGATATTTTTTTATTACTAAATGCCAAGGGGTTTAATGATGTGTTATGTGAAAAATTATATATAATCATTTTGTGCAATTCGTAATGCAGTCAAAATAATAGTCCAGTAATTTGAAACATCCTACCTTGCATTAAATGGGGCAGTAATGATTTTTATACGATAAAGGCCTAATGATAATGAGTCCGGATGTCTGACGGGGTTGAAAAATTAGATTTATCATTTGGCCTTTATCATATACAATATATATAACTAACTAAAATACCATAACTACCCCATTTGATTCAACCTAGGATATTTCATATTACTGAACTATTATTCATGTCATAGATTATTCCAGCGGAATCAATAGATATAATGTTCAGAGCCCCAATCCAAAATCCAAAAGACGGATAAAAAGTGTCAAAATATTGCATCTTCATTACATGGTGTCTGAAAACTAGTGGTACAAGCGGGAAATTGGGGAATTTATATCGCATAGAGAACCCAAAAAACAGATATTTTTTCATTTTTAAACGCTTGGATTTAGTTTTTTTTTCTTTTATCCTATTTTTCGGCAACTAAAAGGATAAACAAAAACTTTTGCAGACATCTCTATACTTCAATGCATTTTAAAAGACAACAAATACCTAATAGTAACCCCTTAGCGACTGTTTTTTTTTATACATCTACATTGCATAATATTGGTGATTATTTTATTTTTTATGTTTACGCACTTCCATGCCCAAGACACAAATGACTGACTCGATAAAAATGCTGGATCCGAGAACTCATCAATAATTTCATCGGAACCACACTATACAAAACATCGGTTACTGTAAAGCGCCCTTGAGGTGATTTTAATCTCTAAACGGCACTATAGAAAAGTTGGCCGATAATTATTATTTATTAATGTTGTATTACTTCTTAAAATATCACAGGTAATGAGAGACTAGTGATTGTTGGTCAAAAAACAATTAACAAATGCCTAAAACAATGAATAAAATCAAATTTCTAAAAGTATTACATAATATTTTGACCTATAACAAATAGATTGAATACGTCAGTGCTGTCATTTTAGGTTGTTTTTTTCTGATTAATTTATGGATTACCATCCGTGCTCGAGATTTTGATAAACGAAAGTTCATGTTATGGACATGGTCATGCTAGGCGCCTGATAGCAGGGCCGGCCCTGAACTAAACAACGAATCATGCAAGTAATATTTTGACACCATTTGTTAAACTCTAAACCAAAGTAAAAAGTAACACCAAAATTGCTTATGACGATCCTGTCCCTGTCAATCCTGTGAAGTACGAGGGTGGAAGTTCTACAGACATAATACAGTCAGTACAGTCCTACTAAATACATGGAACCCATACTACTTGTCGACATGATGGAGAGATACGTACGCAAGCTTCAAGCAGAACTAACACCATTTGTATTTAGTAGTTACATTCCTTGCAAAAGTGAATTATGTAAGAAGTTAGCTACCTCTCATGTGTAGCAGAAGTGGCCAGTTTTGTGAGTCACTGAATGTTAGCGAAGAGGTTACTAAATTATTATTTATCAGATGAAAGAGAGAAAGCATGAACGAGTCAAAATAACTATTCCCTCTGTGTAAATAAGTATTGAACACTTTAAAGTAATAAATGTGTATCTAGGGATGTCTTGTTTATTAAATTTATATATTTGGTGCAAGTTATGCCTACGTCATTCCCGTTTTCCTAATTTTCCAATGAACAAAACAGTATAACAATCAGCCATATACAAGTAAGTACAGGTTACAACAAAACCAGAGTGGAGTTAGCCTCTCAAAAGCTGGGCACACTGTACATGGCCCACAGATACTTTAATAATACGCAGCTGTTCACACTGTGTGTGTCGCACTGTTGAATTTGGCAGCCACCTCTGGTCTGGAGCCCTGAAATACTTGAAAAAAAGTCCCGACTACGTGCAGAAATGCACAGTCCGTTTGATAGATTCACCTATCTTAAGAAACAAATTGCAATCTTTAGAGCACAGAGGTCAGGTGGGAATGCTGTCCCTGTTCTACCAGTATTTATATGGAAAATGCCCCGAGTCACATGAGAACGGGTCACAGTGATTTACTGGTCTCTGTGTTTCCTCCCTCCCACAACATGGATCTCTTCAAGACCCACTTTCATTCCTTTTTTTCCTTAAAAATACCCTCCACACAACATCCCGAAATATGACATACCTACTATAGTTACACGGAGTTCATTTGTTTTAAATGCTTGGTATACAATATATCAGAATATTACAAATGATAAAAATAAATGAAAATGTTGCTTGTGCAACAACGGAGGACTTCCTGAGCTAGTTGAGGATTGTAGGTTTGCTTCAGTGGGAACCCATGGCTCTGGACCACTCCACTCTAACCCATAGAAAACAAACATAATAAAATTATAATAAAATGAAAACCAAAATGTAAATGCACTTTTTAAATCATAATAATAACATATAATCATATAGCGCAGTTTTGTATTACTTCACTTCAAGTGCGCTTTACTTTAAAATAATGATTAACTAATTCCATTCCTACGGTGTTCCCTTCATATTATATTCACATACATATTCTATTCATAAACATATTATATACATTCTTACTTATTCTTAACATTACTCATTCAGCACTCTTTAGGTACATATTCATCTAATAAAATTACAAAATATTATACCGTATATACAAACCGGTACAAAAATAACACATCTACTCTAACAGTGCAAAAACAGCAACATTTTAAGACAGGAGTCGGGTTAAAGGAGGAAACTTGCATGTATAACATAGAGATATATGTACCATATACATACATAACGTAATATTGACATATCCTCCAATTGCCCTATTTAAAGAAAATAATGAAACATTGAAGCAATATTCACTTTTCAGTCATACAAATTGGAAAACAAACAGATATTTAATAGAATTTATACGTTTCAGAGGGGTAGATACTTTCAGTATCCCCCTGGTGAGAGATCAACATTTAGAATCGAAACATTGCTTGAAATGGCTTTAACCGTGTTTAGTGACCAGATCTCAACTTTGCTGTTTCCCATTTCCATCCCCTCCCCACTGGATGATATTGACAGTTCTTAGAAATCGAAGTATGATATGGATAAAAATGATGGAATGGATTGGGATAGACCGTGAGGTCCTGGGTTCGAGTCCCAGTTGCTATCGTTATCTTTTTCTTTTGTGTTTCATTTCAGTTTCATGTTTCAATTTGAGAGTTGTTAATATTATTAATATTATATTGTTTCAATGATTAAAAAAATTATTATTACTTCAAGAAAGATGTTCGATATTGAAAATGTTTATTTTTACATTAACCTCATACAGAAGGCTCCGAGGAAAATAATTTCCCTCAGGGCCTATGGCCGGCCTCTGTTGTTGAGTGGTTACGGTCCTCGGCTACGAATCCAAAGATCGCAAGACCAAATCCAGCATGCGCAAGTAAATTTTATTTGATTATTTTGTATTATTTCACAACTTATTAATTAAAAATAGTATGCCGTATATTTGCTGCACGTTCCATACTTTCATTGTCGCTCTGGTCAAAGACCACCATTCAGAATTGAAACGTTTCTAGAAATGGCTGTAGCCACATTTGGTGACCAGATCTGAATAGCTAGGTTCTTTCCAACCTTTCTCTTTCCCTCCGCACTACCTTCAGCTTCACAACATACCCCAATTGGGGATGTCATAGTTTCACTGGTTTCCAACGGTTGGGAGCAGTTAGGACTCTTGTGAAAAAAAACAGAGGATCCGGAAAGAACGCAAAGAAAGGAAGAAAGGAAAATATATGATGCAGAAGTTGATGGTAGATGGAAGCCCCATGTAGACATGGCACGATTAAGTGAATCAAGTACTTGAGTTGGATTGAAATACAATTTTCGTTCAAATTAACAAATAATGACGAACTAAACTGTATTCATAACTCAATATTGTCATTTTTCCAAGGCACTAAGTAATCAGTGATTCAGTTGGTATCTAAAAATAGAAAAGATTGTAGGTGAAGAACAGGAAAAAGGATGTGCCAAAAATATGATAATTATCGCAGTTTTATTTGATTCAGTTTTCCCAGAGTTAAACCGCACTGGAATACATATACGAGTATATGCGATATACAAGGGTCTAATTTAGTGATGCACAACCTTTTTAGCAGAACCTATTTTTCATAGGCGCGGGGAGGGGCAGCGAAATTCATAAATTAGATTTTTGTGAGGGAGGAGGATTGCAAGTGAAATATTTCTGATATTTCCAATTTTTTATATTTACAGGGGCACACACCGGTTAATAAAAATTTATTAAAAACTCTCTTATAATGAAGCCTCAATAAGTTTGTAGCTTCCCGTTGAACTGGCCACTAACATTTTCTTTATCGACAGTCATTAAACACGTGAATCACAGCGATGGTGAACGTATTCTATATAGTCGCAGATGTTAACTAATAAATTTATTTTCTTCCTGTTGTTCAGTTAGATTAGATTATCTCTAATCATTGAAGAAGATAATATTAACACATCCCAAATGAACCACGAAACCGAAAAAACAACAGAAATTAAAAAGATTTCAGTCGCATCTGGGACTCGAACCCAGGACCTCTACCTGTCCGGGGTAACCGCTTAACCAACTTAGCTAATGAGACCAGTTCAATTTACGCCATTTACACCGATATCATACTTCAAGTTCAAGATTTGTTAATATTGTCCTCCATTTTTATAAATCCTAAACTTGTAGAAAAAGTCAACAGATGTCACACATAAATAAAAATTAGGCAGGTATATCCGAGACACTATCTAAAGATTACAAATAAATTCGGGTAGAATATTGTAGTCATGATAAAAAGGTGACAGCCAAAAATATATGGGAATTAATTGAAGATGATATTGACAGTTCTTAGAAATATGATACCGATAAAAATGACGGATTGGGGTAGCTGTAGCTCAGTGGATTAGAGCGCATGACCATGAGGTCCTGCGTTCATTTTTATATCAATATTCAATTTTAGGAATAACTTGAAGCTTATAAACCTCAGTGTAATATATTTTTAATCATTGGAGATAACTCTCAAAATGAAACATGAATTCATTTTTTATTCTAATCTTTTTTGCCTTCTTTTTTTCAGATTTTCAAAGTAAAATTGAATATTTGAACACCATTTATTTTTGATATTCTCTGTATTATTATTATTAATTTTTTTAATGAAACAAATTATGTTTACGAAAATAAAAACATATAAAAACATCAAAAATAAAAAGGGTTTAATTTTTTGTGCATAATTTTACAATGGAAATTTGAGAAAAAAGAACGCAAAAAAAGATTAGTACAAAATATCTTTTTCGCATAATTATTTTTTCACCATACATCTCCATCTGAAATACAGTTCACATTTTTTTATTAAACTGGGTATTATTGTAAATTTTTGGGACATAGCATAATTTAGTATACATTATACTGATACATTCTTTGGTTTTTAAGGTTCTTTTTTTTATTTTTTCCTAATTTATAAGTTTACAGTTAGTCTTGTGTTATGAGCATGTACCACTATTCAGATTGAGATGTATGCTGACTAGGCTTACCATACATCCTGGTTTGACCGGGATTATCCCGGTTTCAGACACGGGTTCCGGAGTCCCGGCCGGTTTAGATTTTGTCCCGGTTTGCGAGTGCAGTCTATTTATCTATTCTGTGGCGCTGTGTCAGTGGCTGGCGACTCGAGTGAAAGGCGGCGCACGGCGCGGGCGGGTGGTGCGTGGCGTGGCAGCGTATGCGGCCACCCCTGCCCCCCGATCCACACGTTGCCGCTCTCAATCTTTCTTTCGGGGACCGAACGAGCGACAGTTTACGCTTACCGCGTGTAGTGTAAATACGTTTCATTTATATTTGCAATGACAGAGCAACGCGTAATTCATTTGCCATAGTTAGTTTGGTTATTTGAACCCAAAAGTTATAAAATGCCAAAAATAAATTACATATTTAGGGATGATCTGCAAAAAGACTACCCATTTGTAAAAAAGCTTTGTGGTGAAGATAGCAGAGTGAAGTGCCAGCCATGTTTCTCAGAATTTTCTATTGCACACGGTGGGCGAGCGGATATTAAGGATCATTTGAAGTGTGCAAAACACAAGGCTGGTGTGACAGCGACTGCAAACACTATTAAAACATTCTTTAAAATGGTGATCCAATTCAAGATGATTTAATTATTGCGGCTAAAGAGGCCACTTTTGCTTACCACATAATAATGCATGACATGAGCTTCAAAACTTCTGATTGTACATCTTAATTGATATCAAAATTCTTTGAGCCAAAATTTGGTGCAGCTAGAACTAAATGCGAAGCAATAATTTTTGGTGTCCAAGCACTTTTGTCTGTAGAAGAATTACATACCGACTTACAGAAGACGCCTTGTTACTAACGACACTTCAAACCGAAAAGAGGTAAAATTAGTGTCTAATGTTGTTAGATATTTTTTACCATTGGAAGATGTACAAGTAAAACGTTCATGGTGAGACATCGGAAATATTGGCTGAAAAATACTTTCAACATTGCGTCGTCACGAGATTGGCAGAAAACTAACTGCATTTTGTGGTGACAATTGTAAAACCAATTTTCGAGGTGTAAATAGAAGAGGACAAAATAATGTTTAAAGCCGGCTTGAACAAGAGCTTGGCGTTAATATTATTGGCATTGGATGTGGCGCACATATTGTGCATAGTACACTTCAAAATGCAGTGGATGGTTTGCTGATCGAAATCGAATCTCTAGTTGTGAAAATATATAAATATTTTCACATTTACACGGTTCGAGTGACTCAATTGAAGGAGTTCTGTGAATTTGCGGATGTGGAATATAAAAAAAAAACTGGTAAAGTATGGAAGCACCAGATTTCTTTCTCTGTTGCCGGCAGTCGAAAGAATTTTAAATTTATTCGAAGGCCTGAAGTCATATTTTCTTTCTCAAGAAAATTGTCCACGTGCAATGTGAGGTTTTTTGAGAATGACGTAGGCGAGATATATTTTTGGTTTGTACATTGACAACTAAATAATTTTAACAAGACTGTGCTACTTATGGAAACAAGTATAGCAAGCGCAGCAGACATTGTTTTGGAGCTAAAACGACTGAAATATAACTTCTTTTTTTTACATGAACACCGCACAAGAGTCCCAACTTCTATCAACTTTCTGGAGCCAGTGAGACTATGGCATCCCCAATTAGGGAATGTTATGAGGCTGAAGGTATTGGGGAGGGGAAGGATAAGGGTAAGAGGAAGGTGGGGAAATACCTGGCTATTCAGATCTGGTCACCAAACACAGCTAAAAGCCATTTCACATTTGGTCGGATGACAGCAGCCACATGCTGGAGTCTACTGTATGAGCATTACTATACTGTAAATTAAATTTTGGCATTATATGCAGTGACTTTTATAGAAAAAATGACAGAATATTAAAAACAATTCACTCCAGCTAAAAGTACAATGGTACAATAACTAATTTCTTAACTTTTAATAAACAACTTTCGGCATTCGATTTTTTTTTTTTTTTTCCTAGCTGTCCCTCCTGTCCCGGTTTAGAGCTTCATAATTATGGTAAGCCTAATGCTGACTCACAATTTTAAGCCACAATATAACACAGTGGAAGATACTCTCAGTATCGCCCTGGTGAAAGACCACCATTCAGAATTGAAACGTTGCTTGAAATGGCTTTTAGCCGTGTTTGGTAACCAGATCTGAATAGCCAGGTATTTCCCCTTTTCCTCATCTTCCTCCCCCCCCCTTCTACTTCCCCTTCCCAATACCTTCAGCCTCACAACATTCCCCAATTAGGAATGCCATAGTCTCACTGGCTCCAGATTGTTGGGAGCAGTTTGGGACTCTTGTGTGGTATTCATATAAAAATAAAAAAAGCACCGACAGATAATAAGTTTACAGATTCGTGTAGTAATGCTTTAGGTAAATCGTGTCTTAATTTATATTCAGCTTTCAAAAATTCTCAATGGTTTGTTTGATAGTAATGATTCAGATTATATTCCATTTCAACTCCAATACCTCGTTCAGATAATTATCAAATCTTTTTTCTTAAATACATGCAGATTTTTTTGTCCCTCCACTGTTGTTGTGTTGAAAAGTTTGGTTCTTTTCTTTTCACAGGAATTAGGGCAAACTTTTAGACATTAATTTAACTGCAGAGGACCGCTCTTATTGGTTGTGCACCACTGCCTTAAATCCATATCAATATGGAGATAAGCAAAATAATGCATGAAATGGCTTCTCGCTCCACAAGCCAGTCTTATCTCCAGACACTCCTCGAAAATCACTTTAAACAGACCTTTTCTGCTTCTCCGTCTTCTTAACTTATAGTTAATCACTAATTTATTTTGTGTTTCAATTTAATTCAAATTCACTGATTTCCCTTGACAGATCAGCAATGATCCTTATCCACATTTATTTATTAGTTTGAGGTGAGTTATTTCATTTGTTCATATATAAACGTTACAAATCAAACTTAGTCAACAAACAAAAACTGTTTTCATTTTATTTTTTGATTGAAATTATTGTTTATGTTATTTATTGAATATTCGGTTAGAATTTGATAAAATTGAAAACATGTGTGATGCCACCTCAACACACAGGACACTGATCCCACTGAAGAGATGAACAGATAGAAGTGTGTTCTGGGCATATCCGTGTATCTGAAGTTTGCTTAATTTTTCCTTACTTCAAAATCGAATTTGTGAAACGTTTTCAAATATCGAAATTCTTTATTTAATGGATTTTCAAATTTAGGCAAAAGTCTTATGCAAGTTGGTGAATCAATTTTCATTGAAATGAATTTAGATAACACTATCTTGTAGTTCAGTGTGATGGAATATGTACAGATAAGTGGCAGATAATCAGTTTTGCAAGTTTTCAAGGGGTGGTCCAATGATTTATCATTGGGCCTCGCCTTTACATTAATATAACATTTTTCTTTTTATATCAAACACTTTTTACATTAGTACATGGTGTTTATTTATTTCAGTGATAAAACCCGAAGACGTCATGGAAACATTAAAGAAGTGGTTGGGATTCAAGGATGCGGAGAAAACTACAGACTTGGAAGGAAGTGACCCTGTTTACCAGAAGGGGTCTCTAGAAGGTTGGTTTGGGAGCATCCTGTACACTGAAAAATGGTGTCACTAAACCTAATCACCTTCTTAATATATGTCTTGTTATATTTTCAATTTAACACTTAAACAATTAAACACTTTCAGTCCACCCATGTAAGGCATAAATAATCCCAGCGTAACGGATAGTTCTACCTGTGAGAATGATCATAAGCTGATCGGGGATGTACAAATTCAGAATTTACTAATCTATAAATACCTGTAGAATTTGGACGCTAGTAAGGGTGCTGGCAATGACGGTATCTCGCTATACTTTTTTTCAAAATGTTTCCAAAATCAAACACGACGTTTAATATTTGATCAAATCTTATTGTTTAAAATTATGACTCGCCAGAGCTCTTCAACTTCATTCAAATCCACATACCATCAAGACCAACCCGACAAACTGATTTTTTTCATTTACAGGACCAATCTCCAATTCCCCTTATTAGTGCGCAATATAACGCACAATTTAACCACATCAACATTCTTCACAATACCACTTTCAAAATATCGAACCGAAGTAATGCGTACAACCACAAATTGATGTACGAATATAAAATGTATCGAGAGCATCTTCTGTCCCCTTCCTATCTTCCTCTTCCTCTCCCTCCTTCCTTCTTGCTTTGATTTTTCTTCTCTCATTCGCTTCATAAATAAAACACCTGTATATAACCACTGTTAGCACAATAAACTATTTTGGCTTACTTTTTGTTAAACTTTCTTTGTATATATATATATTTGTATTAAAAGCTGTTTGGTTCTTACAAATAAATATAAATTTCAGTGATCAAAGCAGAAAACCCGTCAACGTCAACCGAGGGTTCTTCAAGACCGGATAAGGAGAAGTCTTTCAGATCAGACAATGAATATGAAGGGGACAAAGACAAGGAGAAGTGCTTAGTGAAAAGTAAGTTCTTTCTTTAACCCTTTGGGTCGTTATTTATACATCAATCTAAAACTTTAAATTTCTGGATTATTTCACGTTTTCGTATGCATTTGCATATGTAATAATATAATCTAATTTAGCCATCTTCTCTATAACCTTTCCCGCATGACAGCACCAAAAAGAGAAAGAACAGGAAAAAAGTTACTGACCAATAATAATTTGTATTGTAGTTGCCTTCTATAAAAAATATTTTAAATCAATAAATGTATGACACAAATGAGCCAAAACTATAAAAAAAATGTATGACACAAATGAGCCTAAATTATAAAATAAATGTATGACACAAATGAGCCTAAACTATAAAATAAATGCATGACACAAATGAGCCTAAACTATAAAATAAATGCATGACACAAATGAGTCTAAACTATAAAATAAGCAAAAAAAATCTTTTCACTATTTAGTTTTTAAAGTTAAGGTGCCAATGATGTTACAATTTCTAATGAAATTTCTGAATTTTTATTTTGCTGCCTATATACTGTCGAACTTGGTTATAACGATCACGGCAACTCAAGTTCATGGCTATAATGAGTAATTACCAAATGAAATTTTGGTTCAGGTTTGTCGTCGTACAATCGTTGGCTGTTATAACGACGACACTTCGCAGATATACCGTACAAATAATTTTACCAATATAATTTCTAAATATTCCTAACAATAGAATGCAGATATTTAATAAAGTGGAACAAAATTTTTTTAATCCGATGGCACCACCTAGCAAAGAAATTAGTGGTAGTTTCCAAAAAGCAATGATTTGTTTATCGTGTTCTAAGACAATTTCATGGTTTTATTTTTTTTTTATATTTAACGCTTTGCAAGGAAGGTAATTCCACGGAAAAGGTGATTTTTTTTGTATTTCTTAAAATAATGTATTGAAATAACCATGATGGATAAATAACCATCATAGTTTTGTCTTGTTTCTTTAAAGCAAACTATCAAATTCGAATGTGAAAATTTTTTAATTTGAGAAACAAATTTCAGAGCAAAGCAATCATAGGGCTTCATTTAATTGTAAATATATATATATATATGTTTTAATGTTAGTACCGCACAAGAGTCTCAACTGTTCCCAACTGACTGGAGCCAGTGAAAGTATGGCATTCCCCAATTAGAGTATGTTGTGAGGCTGAAGGTTGTGGAGAGGGGGAAGGAGATGGGAAAGAGGAAGGTGAGGAAGTATCTGGCTATTCAGATCTGATCACCAAACACGGCTAAAGCCATTTCAAGCAACGTTTCGATTCTGAATGGTGGTCTTTCAACAGGGCTATACTAAAAGTATCTACCACTCTGGAACGTGTCGCAAATATACTTTTTATTTTTTTAAATTTATGATTTTGATCTGTGAATTTGAATTTATTTTTTATTTATCTAACACCTAAACCATGGTTATTTCGATATATAAAATTCATAAATTCGAAAAAGTCGCTCTTCCCCTTCCTTGCAAAACGTTAAATAATGGAAAAAGCATAAAATTGTATTAGTATATGACATATGGTATTTCCTTTTGGAAAGTACCACTAATTTCTGAACTCCGTTTGGTTAAAGTTAAACATATGCACTTGGACCATTGTGCTCTTTTTTAAATGACAATCTTTTTCCTATGAGCCATCTTGGTGACATCATTTAAAATCTTTTTAAATGATCGCAATGCCCTCATTTTTTATCTACTATTATATGTTAGATTATCTGATATATCTGGTTACCTAGTTACGATTGCGTTTTGGACTATTTTTGTTGTATTGGCTGTTCATGGTTGTGCAGCCATTTGTCATAGTTTCTAGTTCCCATAGAATACCTTATACATTCTATGCTCTCTACGATCTGAGGTTCTATGAAGGTTATATTTAAAAGGCGCTCTTAGTTTACACGCTTTTTATTGCCATTTAAAAGTTTACCATGCATATTTGAAAAATTATCAATTATTCCCGAAAAGACTCGAGGGGTTAATAGACATTCATTATTGATAGAACAGTTTTTTGGAATGCCAGTTTACTCCTTCTAAGACAGCCTTTAGAATTTTTTAATTTGAGGCAATTTCAAATAGGATATGAAAGACGATTTATTTTGTTTAAAATTATACAATTGCGTTGTATTCCCAAGAGTTAATAAACTCATGTTTTATTTTTTAAATTATGTGGAATACTTATTAAGTTTTTTTTTTATAAATCATGTAAATTAATTATGTTTAAAAAAAATTATTGTACGGTATAAAAAAGAAAGCTTAGATATTAAATGATTTATGAGTTAAAATCACATGTGAGTAAAAATTACAACCAACAATATTTTTATGTAATGATGCTGTAAAAGGAATTTGGCCTGATACTGACCCAATAAAATAAAGAATAAAATTCGATACATCTCTCAAATAAAAGTAAAATACATCTAATAAAACTATAAAATGTATATTTTTTTTAAATATATTAAAACCATGAAATAAAATTCAATATAACTGTGAAATAAATAAAATTAAAAAACAACAAAATTGTTAAATTAACATAATATATAAAATACAATAAAACCAAAAATAAGAAAAATAAATGAAAAAAAAACCCTGAAATGATGGGTCATGAAATTAAATTAAATGAAACGGGTTTTTCCTTAAAAAATATGTGTGTAAAAACCCTCTAACAAATGTAATTAGTGGTTTCCCTGAAAAAATTAAATAAGATAAAAAACGGGTTTGTCGCCTTTTAGAAAAAAAAACGAAAACAATAATTGATGAGCAAAGATAACAATGGTTTCCAAAAGAGAATGAATAAAAAAAAATAGTAATAGAAAAGTTTTACCTTACAATAAAACTTATATTATTTACTTAGCTTTATTTAAAACCTGCAAAGTGAGATAAACATTACCATTTTGCAGGGGAAATCCAAGTTTCTTACCAATCTTTGTGTGTAATTCTCGATTTAAATCTTCTTCCATGTCACCTAGCAATTAGCGAAGAAAGTATCATAATCACGCAATATTTAATTTAGTTAAGTTCAGTACAACAGTTCCTCAAGGAGCTATAAACAATACAGCCTTGGCCGGCCAAAAAATCGAAACTCGCTAACAAAATCATCGAAAATCCCTAGGAATGTACAAAAATGCAAAAAACAGTTGTATTATTTTGTTGATTCCTGTAAATATTAAAATAAACTCATAAGATTGGACAAAACTGCTGAATTCTCATTTCTGGGGATTTTTGAAAACCGTTACTGACCTTGATCTCTTCCTAGATTTGTCAAAAACTCTCTTGCAAAATTTTTAATAATAACAATAAATGGTCAAGTTTTCTATATCGCCGTTTAGTGATTGATATCACCTTAAGAGCGCTTTACATTTTGCTGAGGGACGTTGAGTACTATCCGGTTTTTGAACACTGATTAAGTATGTATGGCTGTTAATGACGTATGGCCGTAGTCCAGGCAATGATAGCACTGCAGTAATGATATACTCCATTAGGCTCCAGTGCAGGCTGTATTGTGTGTTCTTCAGCCTAGTGAAGGCATCCGGGACTCTTCATACTTTCCAAGCATCTTTGTGACGTATGGCCATAGCCCAGGCAATGATACGGTAGGCTAATACGTGTGCTCACGAGAACCCAATATTTATACTTCCTTTCGGTATTATGACGCTCCTTCATTCTTGTATTGTTTGTAGAATGTATTTGGGATATGTGTCTATTTTGTTGACCTCCATCTTTTTTAAGTGATAAAAGGTCCATTCAAAGCGATTTATTAATGTATTCAGTTAGATAAAAGTTATTATTTTGTATCAAATAGATGATAATACACTTTGTTTCAGGATTCATGGATGTAGACCAAACATTTCTGATGGAAGATGAGCAATTAAAATCACTTACAGATGCCCTCCTGGAATCTTCAGACCAGTGTCCCAAGAACCTGCTGGATGCAGAGCCACACCCGAGCGTCAAAACCTTAGTGACATTTGCTGATCTGATCTACACCAAGAAGAACCCCAAAGAATCGAACGCAACTTATGAGGGTAAGATACTGTCGGATGAGCTATCTAATCTTCAGCAACGTGGCTGGAAACTTCTGATCACCGCCAACAATACTAAGTCGTCGAATGGCTACTTCGGTGCAGCATTCTATCACACCGGTTGGCAGCAAGTGGTGGTGGCACATCGCGGAACCGATATCTGGTGCCCTGGAGCATTGTATACAGACATACAAGGCATCCTCCGCACCAAATACACATCATGTATGAATTCCGCTATAACGTTTGTGGATTCTATACGTAAAGTCATTAATTCAGCGAACAATCAATACAATAGGCAGTACACACTCACAATCACGGGCCACTCCCTGGGGGCCTGGCTCTCTCAAATAACTACATTCTCAGTCAAGTACTTAGCCATTAAACGCATAGAATGTCAAAGTAGGTTAGAAAAAAACCCCGAGGTTGGAATACACGCGAAGACCGTTGGTTTTGATAGTCCAGGTGCCCGGGACATGTTGGACCGAGTACTGGATGATCATTACCACAGGTATGCCATG
The DNA here is from genome assembly GCA_022606495.2 of Halesus radiatus. Classification (NCBI taxonomy): domain Eukaryota; kingdom Metazoa; phylum Arthropoda; class Insecta; order Trichoptera; family Limnephilidae; genus Halesus; species Halesus radiatus. The sequence continues at coordinate 81,227 of JAHDVE020001636.1, read as the reverse complement.
AGTGTGTTCTTAGACGGGCTGGACATTACTCTCTACCTGTCGGCCCCGAACCATATCAACACTTGCGGGATGCATCTTGGAAAGATTTATCGCATTCGTAATAACGTATCTAACTTCACGTGGATCGATAAACATACCATTAAATATACTTTTGAGACTCACGCAATGAGTACTTTTGTCGATGCCTTTAAAGAAGATAATTGGATAATAGGTGAAGTGTTGGATTGGGCCAAAAGCAATAAAGAATATGAGAAACTTTTTAAAAACTTAAAGTGGGACAATAATTACCATGGACGGGCTATACTTGACGCTGACGACCTTAAAGAGTTATTTAGGTATGAGGTAGCGTGTAATGTAGACATTTTAAAAAGTTCTTTTAGAGTTTTTTCAGAAGTCGAATTGCGAATGCTTTACAAGTTGCATGTCCTAAAGGAACAGGAAATCGAATTGACCATTATAAATAAATTTGTCAAAACGAATAAGCTTAAAGTAGAGAGTACCAAGCTGTTCCCCCATTTTGATATAGATCATTATACACGAACAATAACATGCAAATCTGGAGAATCATTGGTGGAACTCTGCAGGCGCTTGAAGCAGCTAATGCGGTGGCTGAAGCCACAGTTCACGAAGGCGGTGGAAGAACAGATAAAAGTCTTTAGTCATGCTGCAGACTTCTTCTTCTATGCGGAGGGGCAGAGCTATCTCGATTCATTGCCCAGATGTTGGCTGGATTTTACTGGTTCCGATGTTTTCAAGAAATTCCTTCTGACCGACAAGGAACAAGTTCCCTGCCTAGTCAGAAGCAGTAAAGACATTACATTCCAGATGACTCGACTTCGGAACATCCTCCATCAGATCGAAATAAGTAAAGACTCCCCTGACGGTTCCATTAAATACATAAGAAAAAATCACTACACATTCGTTAGACAATCCCAGCTACAAAACCTTATCAAAAATTTTGGTTGGCCCGTTGAGAAAGAATACTTGATGGTGGTAGACTGCACATCATCTTCCATTAGATCCATCCTCCAATTGATTGAAGACGTATATAATAATAATATAAAATATTCTAAATCGCTAAAACTTGTTTTGATTGTGTCGCAGTCAATAAATACACCCGACTTGTCTAAATTCAATAATTTTAACTTGGCCAGTGACATTCATTTCTCGGACCTAACTCCTGACTCGCAGAATGAAATATTTAATCGAGGTGGTACCATAACTATTGGAGATAAAGAGTATAGTTTCGAAAGGTTCTTAGGTGAGGACCGTTTAGTTTGTGAAATCAATCGAGTACTTAGTTCTGAACACTTGAAAAATTTCGCGACAATCGAAAACTATGCTATCAACATACAGGATACGCGCCCTACCCTGAGTGATATACAAATGCCTTTCTTCAAATTAAACATTAAAACTAGCATGGAATTCATCGTGAGTTGTGTAAAGCCACCCAACACTAACAATCTGGTGGTGATAAGCGGATTGAGCCGCGAGGATCTGGAGACAGGGGCCGACTGGGAGCAGCTCAAGGGGATGGACATTATCCTCGCCGTGGGAGATGCTGAACTCACCTTTAGAGATGCCTGCAAGAAAAACCAGGATAAATTCATTTACATGTTTGAAGTGGGCCACAATGTGTACTGCAAAGAAATATTTAATGGACTTTTTTACTTACACAGGAAATTTTTCCACAGAGTATCTATTAACATGCAAACATTTGCGGAATCTAAACATGCTAATGACCTGCTTGTTATTAACAGTGAGATAAACAAGAAGTTACTCTTGGAATTGATAGAGAATTGCACGAAAAGAGAAGCACTCACAGATAGTATACTTATTGCGCCCGCAGAAGAAGAGGTGATTGTTATAGAAAAATACATTAATAAACATATCCATTTTGTAAAAATTCGTCATAGTGAGAAAAGCTATCAACTAGAGTGGCGATATTCCCACGGGTCTGTGGAGAGTCTGTTCCCTTATATGTTCACGGACTCTTGCGAGCCTATAGATGAAACAACTATGAGCAAAACAGAACAAAATTTAGTTATCATAATAGACGAGCCTGGGATGGGGAAAACAACTTCTCTGGCAAGCTTGTCAAGGCTCATGGAATCACCATGGGTCATTTACATCGAATTAAAACACTTCCAAACGCATATAGACAAATTACCAGAAAAGCTCACTGCTCAGAGCGTGGCAAGTTTTCTGATGAGCGAGTGTCGCTCTCAGGCTGACGAGTTTTTAGAGTATTTGATACAAAGTAAGATGAATTCCAAGCGGGTCGTTTTAATGTTAGATGGGTTTGATGAGTTGGATGATTATATCAAAGGTGAGAAGAGTGCCAAAGAAAAAATTATCAGTCTCCTTATCTTCTTAAAAACTAAACCAAATATCCAAATATTCATGACCGCACGCAAATATTTAAAAACATTTTTGGAAGAAAAATTATTTATTGTCTCTACGTCATTTGTACCAATCAATGAAAAAGATCAACTGAGCTTCTTAGTTGTGTTTTGGCGTTCCTGCCTCTCCCTCGAGCTGGGAGATTACGGAGAGGGAGATGAGAAGCGACTCGAGGAATACACAGAAGAAGTGCTCCGACAGGCAAAGAAAGTGCTCGGCCCAGACATGGACCGCTTCATGGGGGTTCCTCTGCAGCTGAGAATGCTGGCCGAAGTCTTCAGGCCGCAAAGAGACCTGTGGGTCCAGTCTCCGGAATTAATAGTTAAAAAAATCAACATAGTCAGTGCACCAAATCTATATGAGAAGTTTATAGATTTAAAATATAACATTTATTTACACGATAAAACCTCTAAAGGTGAAGATTTAGACCAAGACGAAATTAAACAATATCTTCAGTATGTAACAAAAACACACGGTGAACTCGCTTTCAGAACATTCTTTCCTATTTTCTATGATGAAAACTTTGTCGACATTGACGACAAGTGGCTAAATAAATTAAACAGACATGGTTTGGTACAATCAAAGGGAAATGGAGAATTCGAATTTGTCCACCGAACCTATGCAGAGTATTGCTGCGCGCAAATGGTCGTCTACTGGCTTAACCAACCTAAAAGTTTTTCGAGGTATGAACTGTTCAAAGAAATACTTCTTCCTCAAATACTCCTTCATCCGGACAGCGTAATAATTCGGTTGTTTATGAATGTGCAATTAAACAAAACACAAATGTCAAAGACTGCACTTGAATTAAACGCCAAATGTATTAGTCGACTGTGGCTTGAAGATAGTGCCATCTTTAGGAATGACTTGCACCGAACTGCTCTGCACATTGCGGTCTTGGAAAAGAATTTACACATTATCACATTTCTACTCGGTGGATTGAAAATAGAAAGTATACAAAAATCGGTTGCCTCTTTTATAATACAATATGATCTTAGTAATAATACAGCACTGACTATAGTAGATGAACCGGAAATATATGACGTCAGTGAAGATGATTTAGTATTGCACGGAATAATGAATAATATTTTACAATGTATCGAAGCATGTTCTGATGAAACCACGGAAAAGATCTTTTTTGCTAGTTTATTTAATAGAGATATCTCCAAATCGTATATTAGAAATTATTTAAGTAATACCTCTAAAGTATTTGATAAACTAAAAGAAGTTGAATTATTAATTAAACCGTTTAGAGAAGCTATTGAGAATAATAATGTTAAACTTGTTAGGGAAATATTATTCGAGCATTTAAAAAATGATACAGAACGTTACTGCTTATTATTGATGAAACACAATGAGAAAACTGCCCTTCACCTTGCTGCACGGATGGTCCACCTCGATATGGTTAAACTACTCTCTGAGCAAACTGCTGTCCCCTTTGCTGTATTGATTGCACAGTGGGATGGTGAGTTGTTTACTCCTTTAGATAATGCGGTTCTATGCGGTCAACTGAATATTGTCAAGTTCTATGTGGAGCATGGCTTAGACATTAATACACGGAGTGGAGATACAGGTCGCACTGTACTGATGCGTGCGGCCAGCGAGGGGCAGTTACCACTTGTAAAGTATCTCATTGAAAGTAGAGCTGACATCAACGCTACAGATTGGAATAGCAGGACTGCACTACATGGCGCATCACGGTGGGGACATCTCCCAGTAGTAAAATACCTCCTGCAGCAGGGGGCGGATCCTTACATGACATATAGGGCAGGAGACACCGCACTAACTATGGCATCGCAGGAGGGGAAGTGGGATGTGGTACGGCTGATGCTAGAGTGGGGAGTGGATGTTAACATGGATGGTGGTAATGCTTTTAGTTGGGCTATATATAAGGGCGAATGGCCTATAGTGAAGGCTATGATAGATAAAGGAGCAGCCTTTAAAGAAAGTCAAATACTGAATAGGAATTTTAATGAATTTAGATATGCTACGGTTTCAATTAAAAGAATGGAGAAATTATCAGAATTTAAACAAAAATTCCCGAGTTATGAATTTAAGAAATAATATTATGTATCTTTACTATATTTCTGTAATTTTTTTACTCATTTTTAAAAATAATCGCTACTTTATTAAAGAACAACATATTTTTTAAATATATAAACCTATCCGTGCAGTTGGGGACGTCGTTACAATAGATTACCACAGATTCCTACAATAGGTTACCAGATGTGAATAGCCAGGTAGTTCCCATCCTCACTCCTACAGCCTCACAACATATTCCAACTGGGTATGCTATAGTCCCACTGGCTCCGGGCAGTTTGTGAGGTATTCACAATTAAGAAAGTAAAATTTTCCTGTCTGGGGACCACGAGTCAAAAGGCTTTATGCAAATCGGTGATATCAGTTTTCTCTCATATCGGTATAGATCACACTTGTAGGGATTATCCATTCAGTATTTTAAGATCGTTCTAAACTCGAGCGATGGGTCATGACTCATCTTGAAGAGCGCGAGTCATGATACTTGTTCAATATTTTAGTACGATTCAATTGAACGACGGCTCATTGGCTCCCTTCGACTCCCAGCTCATACGACTCCCAGCGTATAGGTCTAGGTACATAACATCCAGTTGCCAGACTGTAAGGCGCCGTTCACGTCTCTGAGTACGTAATACCAATACTTTGAAATTATTTCTGAAATATCACCTTAATGGCGCATATTCCGTGTTCCGCGAACCACAAAATCTAATAATTGATAATATATTTTACACAATGAAGAGTAGGTAGATACAAGAATAATTTATATTGAAAAACATAAAGTTAAAGTTCTGAATGTTGTGTTTTTGTGAGACTATGGCATCCCCAATTGGGGTATGTTGTGAAGCTGAAGATATTGAGGAGGGGAAGGAGATAAGAAAGAGGAAGGTGAGGAAGTACCTGGCTCTTCAGATCTGGTCACCAAACACTTCTAAGGCCATTTCAAGCAACGTTTCGATTCTGAATGGTGGTCTTTGACCAGGGCGATACTGACAGTATCTACCACCTAATATTTCCTTTTTTAATTTTCACTTTCTATAATTTATTAAGAATACATTTCACATAAAAACTATTAAAATGTATGAAAAAAGTATAATTAGTATTAGGATTAGTATAACTCGGGCCGCTAGAGGGCGCCAGTGCAGCATGTCTCCATCAAATGTCAAAAGCTGGAGGTATTATCATTTAAGACTATTCGCTAATGCGTACCGACGTACTATAGTAAAATCACTACGCACGGCTCCTTAGTCGGACCTCTGCAATGGCTCACAATACATAATATCATTGTTTATGAACTTCATTATTTATTACACTTTTTACTTACTGTTAATAATGTAATGTTTTTGTTAATGTTTTTGTTAATGATTTTTTTTATGGTTGACTTTAAAACATGGATTAATACATAATGCTACATTAAATTAGGAACACATATTGGTGTAACTTTAGGTGTGGGGGCTCTATCGAAGCCAGAGTCAAGTTAGCCTCTCAGAAGCTGGGTGTACTATGCCCGGCAGATACTTTTAATAGTACACAAACTACTGACCTCTATACAAATCCTTCAAGTGCAGCCCATTGTAGAATTTGGCAGCCACCTCTGGAATCTTGGAGTCCTAAAATTCCTGTAAAACTCTCGCAAGGCGGCTGTCCGCTTTTGAGATTCCCCGTTAATTGTGGAAATACGCAAGGTTGACATTTGTCACACGAGAACGGGTCATTTCTCATTCATGAATTCAATAGCCTGGCTGTGGAACGATTTACCGGCTTCTTGGTTTCCTCCCTCCTACAACATGGGTCTTTTCAAGACTCATGTTCACTTCTTCCTCTCCTCGAAAAAAACCCTCTACACAGCATCCTCAAAAACGACATAGGCCTTGAAGGAAATTATTTTCCTCAGGTATTTTCCTGTATGGGTGTAATGCAAAAAAACAGCTTAGTTAAATCATTTTATTCTTCTGAATGGTTGCATGGAGCCATGATATTGAGTTATACAAATAATCTTAGAAAGAATGACAAATTAACACACTCAATTAGTTTCTAAGCACAATAATTTAAGATAAAAGTGGAATACTATTAATTTTTCACTTGAAAGGCGGATAAAAAAGTCTTATTACAATATAATCATGTTGATTCAAATAACAGTTATTTTCCTTAAAAAATATAACTAGTTAATATAATAAAAAATATTGATAATAATATTAGAAGCAAGATTTGATGCAGATTCCGTATATCTGCGAACCGTTTACGTACAAGAAGAAACCACATGACACACTAACACGGCTGGGAATTTCCAACTACTGAGCGGGGAAATATTGTCATCTTCACTTTGACGAGATCTTTCACAATATAAATAAAATCTATGTCACATCTGTTTGGAGATCTCGCTAGATAAAGGTAAAAATTAATTTTAAAGCTTGAATTTACGCCATGTACATGGAGAGAACCGAGATATTTGAAATCGTGAATGATTGCTCATGGCAGCTACGGCTCGGATTCACAAATCGCTTATAGATGCGCATGGCAGCATACGCGTTAATTAAAAGTAACCAGCAGTGGTATGCAGTAGTTCATAAAGGCTAAAAAGCTGTGCCTGCCCTAAGGAAAACAAATATTACAATAAATAAAAAAAGATATTAAAAAAAATATAACACATACTTGCACGCCGATTTATTCAGATAGCCACAAAATCAGAGGAAGATGACAATAAAATTACTATTTTCAAATATTCCATTCACAATTCATTTCGAAATTTGAAAACTACACACAGCCTACATTTGGTCATAGAGCAATTCATGCCACCGCATGCAGAGACGTGCATTTCATATAGGCATGTAAGCAATGCCAACCCTACTTCACTCACATACAATGTAAACAATATTAAATTTTTAAAAATTATATGCTAGTATCAACAGCTTTAAAGATAAGCAAGAAGGTATAGCTACAAATCACCCCACCAATCGTCCTATTATAACGTGTTAAAGGCAGATACTAAGTATGCTAAATGATGCATGTCAAAATTCAAATGTTCACAATATTCTACAAAAAAAAGCACATGTGTTAGTGAGAAAAGTGATTAAAGGGAAGACTTGTGTGTGTTAGTGTCAAAAAAGGCCATACCTTTCGGTATAAATCACAAATGTAGCAATCAGTGCCATCTCTTGGTACCTCTATTAATTAGTACGGCATTGCTAATAAAATAATTATCAGATTATATTTGCTTTCTTTCGTGCAATTGTGAGGTTGCAAAAATATGGAAATTTGATATATCTAGTAATTTGTGCATGATTTTGTTCGAATTTTATGAAGTGAATCCCTTTTTACGAGAACTTCTTAAGCGGACTGTACTGTATTTATTTAAAGAAGGTTGAAACAACCCATTTCTGCAAGAAGTGACTAAAGACTTTTATTTAACTCCAACTGCTTTAGATTTAACTCATTACTTTTACGATGAGAATGTGTAATATTTTTAAATGGTTTAATGACAATAGATGCATAATTTATATTTTTCAATTTGTCTTACAAGTATAGCAAGTTCTTACTGTTCGGTATAGAGCATAATTTTTTTTTAAATCTTCCGTAATTAATTATTTACTCTGATTTAAGATATAATTTAATCACACCCATGTAAGTAGCATCACATAAAAAATTATTGGACATATTATATTTAGTGAAATAAAATATATTTATATGAATTAACTTCTAGTGCGCCGAGATTGCCCGTCGGATATGCAAAATTTGTAGCCGTTGAACGCCGGCGTATCCGATAGGCAACGTAAAAACATACTTTCTTTTCGTATCTATGTAGAATACTAGTAGCTATTCTGGGGAAACTACTTATGATAGGTATTTCATACATTAATATGAATATCTAAACACATCTGGTACAAAAACATATTGCTAAAAACAAGTAAGTTAATATGAAAATAGACTGAGCCGGTTCATGGAAAATGAAAAATTTTACCCTTGGCACATTACGGAAACATTAAGATGTGGGAGCTCAGCGTTCCAAAGGTTAAAAAATAAATACATTTTGTGTCCCTAGTTAGGAAGGAGTCTTGTTGGATATAATTTAACATTTAAAAGTTAATTCTACCATTTCTACAGAGTTGTATGTGCCTATAATGTATGATTGTTCCATTATAACTAACTTTCATTTACTAATTTTTATAAGTTTTCTTTCTATTGATGTGTCTATTGGGCCTTCCACACGACTGGTTTGCCCGATACTAAAAAGGCCATGGTGTCCTTTTATCCGGTTTCATCTTGCATTTAGGTTATGTTAATATTATCTTCTTCAATATTTTTTAATGTTTACATTGCTTTGTTATTTTGTTTATTCCATTTTAACTTTTGTAATGTCAATTTATTAATTACTTTAAAAATTTTGCGTTCAAGGTATTGTTATTTCATAGATTAAACACTATTAGTAATACATATGCAAACATAGTCAATATGTTCTTGTTCAGGGTTGTGTTGTATTTATATAAGTTGCAACTGCTTTAACAGTGCGTATTACAATAGGGAAAATATTACTTCTACTTGATGTTCTTTAGATTGTCATTCGTAAGATTTGAAAATTATTTTTATTTCAACTACATCATTATTGATGTTTATAATAAATTGTTAACTACCATTGTGTTTTATTTTACATAATTACGTATTTCTAAAACATATGTTTACTTTCGTTCGACATTTTTTACACATCATGTTACTTTTATTTGTTATTTATTATACTTTGTATTGCATTATTGTAATTATTTTACTGCGCATTGTTATTTTTTTCTTATAGTTGTAATTTCAGTTGCAATATTGTATTACCTCTAAGTACTTTGCACCAGAACTAGAAGTTAATAAGCTCAAATGGCACTCGTGGATTTATATATAAATATGAGCTCCTAATGATGAAGAGAGAATCAGTATATTTTCTTCATTTAGTGACATTATCTAAATCAAAAATTATATGCGATAAACATGTTTTTCTAAATAAATACTTTGGTACTAATGTTTGAGATAGTATTACTGACTTGTAGTTGATTATGTCTTATTTGTATTTATTGATGGGACAAATACTTGAATATTTCCCTCTCTGTTGTTACTTACTATTGGTTACATGTATTACTTTATTTCAAGAAGTTGAAGAGAGAGAGAGAGAGATATCTTGGTTTTAGCACTTTTATTATTTTGCTTTCCCTACTCTGGGCATTGTGAAACTGTATTTTACTTTGTTTTCTCACAAATATTTAACTCACTCTCTATCTCTCTCTCTCTCTCTCTCTCTCTCTCTAATATTATTAATATATGAATGTCTTTCAACTGTAATATAAAAGTCATTTTATATCTGAAACTTTATGATGTTAAAAATAAATTTAACATTATCCATTGATGTACACTCCTCTTCTACAAAAGAATACAAGAGTAGTAATTGATCTAAGATGTGCAAGATTATATGCCTTTATTTTTATGAAATAAACACAAATAACTAAATGAGGAAAAAGGTTGCCTTGTTGCTAATGACACCCTCCAGCCCTGGTCAAGTATTTGGAAAATGAAAATCTGTTTTGATCAAATATTGGGAGCAACATGATTGTAATTAAAATAATAATAAAGCGGGTTTTCAGCAGTGCCTACAAAAATTAAATGACGTTATATAAAGGTTTATAAACTTTTATTGAACTTACATAAAATCTTTACACATAAACAAAATAAAATGAAATGAAAAATAAAAAAGATTTCAAATCTAAAAATAATTTTTAATTTTTTTACAAAATCACGAATACAAGTATCCATTTTATAATTTATCAATTATGATGTGCGGCTGACTGTGCAGTCAGAAACCATTCGCTGCAGAACTTCTTGAAGCACTGCAGCGATGTAGACCTTCGAATATTTCATCTTATAAGTCTTGTTGAGGAATAGCTGTAACTACCCTCAAATACAGCGGTTCGATGTCTGGGGAGAACAAGGAAATAGTCTCTTTGGCGTGTATTGTATGCATTAGAGTAATTAGGGAAAACTGCAGTTTATGTTCATGTTTACATGTTCACGGGAGACGGAAAGGCTGATGAGAACATTGGGAGAACGGGAGATGCAGGGAACTCTGTTAACGCAGGACTGAATGCAATAGTCGCTAACAAAAAGCTGTCCAAAGAAGGGAGGCTAGCAGTCCACAATGGCGTGCTGATACAAACCATGATCACTTACTTGGCAGTATGCTGGCGAAATATGATCCTTTTTTATTTTATTTTATTTTATTTATCCTTTGTGTGTAACAACATGTAAGACCGAGTAACAAATGTGGAAATGAATGAAAGAATGCAAGGCTAATGAAAATAAGTAAGACAAGGATGTTTAGACGATTTCGACACGTGGAGCAAATGAACAGAGAAAAAAGCGCCGGGAGAATATATGACAAGAAAGTGAATGGTAGAAGAAGTCGGGGATATCCAAGGAGGACATAGCACGACCAAGTGAGTGGGTTCATGTCAAGAATCAAGATGGTATATGAATGCGAATGAAGCAAGGAGCATGTGCCAAGATAGAGTGTGTTGTGTGACAGTATTGAGTTCACTGCCTACTATCCTTCCTGCGCAGAAACGGCGTACGGTGTGATGGTTAGTTAGTAAAAATATCAGTAAGGACAGAAACAGACAGGTATTCATCTTTGTTGAAGTAAACTGTTCTGACAAAGAGACTTATATATTCACAATGAGGCGGTCTACATTTACACTTTAAGTGAGACGTGAGTACTCCATTGTGGAGGGATAATGTCGCAGAGCTACAATTCTAATATACATAATAAATAATGATTACAAATGACTTATTATGGGTTCAAGTACCGGCTGCTACCGTTATCTTTTTCTTTTGTGTGTCTTTTCAATTTCAGGTTTCATTCTTAGAGTTGTTAATATTATCTTCAACTAGCTGAAGTACCTGGCGTTGCCTGAGGTTATTAATAGTTTGGAGAAAAGTTTTATTATCCCTAACCCTAACCCTACCCCTGCTGGCCTCTGTGTTTCCTCCTTCCTACAACATGGATCTCAAGACTCAGGTTCACTCCTTGTTCTCCACAGCAAAGAAAATTACGTATTATTTTTAGCGAAATTCACATTATTTTTTTGGGAAAACGGTGATATTTTTCAGAAAAACCGGTGGTACAATGCAATAAAGGTGATATCATGTTAATGGGGAGAGGGACGTCGGAGAGTTCCTATTTATTAATTCAAAATAATGATAATATTATTGTGCAATAAGATAAACATGGTGTTTTTAAAGAGAAAAGTATTTATTACGTTTTTTTTTATTTGCATGGGCTTAGCGTTTATCAAAATAAAATCAGAAATATTACACATTTCTGACCGTTCTATGCATGTTTCACAAAAACATTTAAAAAGTTGAATATCCTTAAAAAACGCTGTGAAGGTTTTTCTGTAACTTGTCGATAAGATAAATTTTAAAAAAAGAACAGTGTGTGGTTTAATTTTTTTATGAACACTAGGTAACATTAATGTTTTTTTTTTTTTAATGGAGATCACAAATCTTTGGTTAAGTTCATTTACAAAAACGTAACGAAAAAGGATTAAAAATATTTTTCTCCATTTTAAAAATCATATTCACATTGTAAATATTTTGTAAAACATACAATAGACGGCCTCCATGGTTGAGGGGTAAGGCTCTCGACTACGAATCCGAAGGTCGCGGGTTCAAATCCCGGCTGTTTCACAATTAATTCATTTAAAAATAATATGTACTATATTTTCGCACGTTCCAGAGTGGAAGATACTCTCAGTATCGCCCTGGTGAAAGACCACCATTCAGAATTGAAACGTTGCTTGAAATGGCTTTTAGCCGTCTTTGGTGATCAGATCTGAATAGCCACATATTTCCCCACCTTCCTCTTCCCATTCTCCTTCCCCTCCCCAATACCTTCAGCCTCACAACATTCCCCAGCTGGGGATGCCATAGTCTCACTGGCTGCAGATGGTTGGGAGCAGTTGGGACTCTTGTGCGATATTCATATAAAAAAATAACAATAAAAAAATAGGACGGTCAGAAAAAGTAATATTTCTGATTAGATTTTGATAAATACTATGCCTATGTAAATTTTTAAAATATTTAATAAATATTTTTCTATTTAAAAACATTATGTTTATCGTATTGCGTAATAATACCATCAATATTTCGAAATAAAAAATAATTCCTCTCCGACGTCCCTCTCGCCCTTAAGTTTTTAGTATTTTGTAAAAAAAGTGAAATTTTATGAAACGAAAATTATTTTTTTAGTTTTCAAAATCGAAAATTGAACGACAATACCCGGCGTTTTCGTTAGTCACATTTTATGGCTATCCGAGCTTATTAAAACCATAAAGAAATATTTAGGATGTACAATATTCATTTATTGAAGAAATAATAATTTAAATGAAATATTTTTTTGTTTTATGATGATTGGGTTGTTATGCTCTTACTTAGGTGGGTTCATAATATCTCCTGGATAACGCAAAATGGTAGGAACTAAAACTCGCTTTATGTATTACGATAAGTTGTTTATTCTTCCAGATGGAACATTCGAAGGATTAGTCTTAAATTAGAGTTAATCTTAACTAGGTACAAAAAGATCATTAAATTTAGAGGGTCACGTACATAATTCTACATGAAAGTCTGTATTTTTTTTAATAATTTCACTGGGCGATGGGAGGATTACAACAAGAGTTTTGAACTTCCCTTTTTTTTTTTTTTTTTTTTTATAAGATACCTCACAGGGGGAGTCCCAGCTGCTATTTCAAATCTGGAGCCAGTGAATATGGCATCCCAGGCAAGGAGGCTGTTGTGAGCTGAAGGAGAAAGGAAGAAAGGAAGGTGAGAGGCTCTGGCTATTCAGATGCAGTCGCAAGCTGCGGCAAAGCCATTTCAACTGGCACGTTCAATTACAGTGTTGATCTCACCAGGGGCAGCTCACTCTGGGCGTCTTTCTCTATGACATATTATTACCCAAATGAATTAATTGTGAAACAACACACATTAATTAAATAAAAATTACTTGCGCGCGCCGGGATTTGAACCCGCGACCTTCGGATTCGTAGTCGAGAGCCTTACCCCTCGACCATGGAGGCCGTCATCGACCATGGAGGCCCTTTAATGATGTCTATCCAGATTCCTTGCGTCTCTGTGGCTGGTCTCCGAAGGGCGGAGACCTGTAACTTCCCGGGCGGAAGTCTGCAGCAACTGAGGTCAGAGGGCCTGGGCGGCCTCTCCGAGGGGTGAGGATGGGTACTTTCCGACCTGGAGTAGTGGAGTCAACCCTGGCTGTTCGCCAAAGGGAGGAACTCGGACAACCTCCTGCGGTGGAGGTGTAAAGTCAATTCTCCCGTGGCCTTAACTCAACGTAACGCCGTAACTCAACTCTCCCGTGACCTGGGCGCCATCTCCGAAGGGCGGAGATAAAGCAACCTCCCATATAATAATAGCCTTCGAAATAAGTATGGTAAGTTACGGAACGGGCCTACCAATGACACCTAACGGTCGACGTATTTAATGGACGACATTAGCGCCAGGGAACCATTGCAACATTTCCGCCAGATGGGAACAGGGAGAACTATATCCCTACAATAGATGACAATCTGCAACAGGAGGAGCGGGTTGTCGAAAGGAACAAGGAGCGGGTTGAGTTCAGAACCCCGGATCAGGAGGTTGTCCCACCTCCACCCTTCGGAGAGGCCGCCCAGGCCACGAGGAGTTGACTGTATGCTTCCACCCAGGAAGGTACCCATCCTAACCCCTCGGAGAGGCTGCCCAGGCCCTCTGGCCACAGTTGCTGCCGACTTCCGGCTAAGAAGTTACTGGTCTTCGCTCTTCGGAGACCAGCCACAGAAACGCGAGGACGCTGGACCCTGGATAGTCATCAGAAAAGTGCTTTTGAACCCTTGTTGTAATCCTCCCATCGCCCTAAGGATGAGAAGGAGGATAGAATTTAATTAGGGGGTATACATGGAAACCTAGAGCCAATAAGGGAATGTAAGATAAATAGGATAGGAATAAAGGAATAGATTGAGCGTTTTTAATTTCTTGCTTCCTGCTTGTTTTTATTTCCCGCTTCTTCTTGTTTTAGTTTCTAGCTTCCCGCATTTATGTTGTGGTTTTTTCTTCTCGCCGCTTCTCACTTCTTTTTTTGCTTCTCGGGGTCCAGGGAGTACTGATGAACATTGTGATAATTTGTAGAAATTTCTAAAATATTTATAATAAAAATACATTTAGTTACTAAGAGAAAGAGTAAGTTTTTTTTTTTTTTTAATTTTGTAAGATAAAAAATACAATTCAAAAAAGTCCCGATAAACTACTTTTTTGTAGTTTGTCTAACGGGAGCAAAGGTTACAAAATACGTAAAATAAAAACATTAAAAAAAAACAATATATAAAATAAAAACATAAAAAAAAAAAAAACAATATATTAAATAAAAAACATAAAAACTATATGTAACAAGAATAAAACATAAATATTTATCAAGAATATTACTCTAAAATAAAAGCATAAAAGAAAGCTATAAATCATAAATAAAATAATATTTCCTTATTTCTAATACAAATAGCTCCTTTCAGCTAGCCAAGTTTTCAATGTGTTTATTAATGGTTTAGTTTTAATACAGTTTTTTTTTATTATTTCAATGGGTAACATATTTATACAACTAGGAATCATTTGTTCTAAAGTTCTTTGTCCATATTTGTTTTTATTGTCAGCAACTATTAATCCTTTATTAAAATTGAGACGAGTATTGTAATTGTGCTCTAGTCTGTATTATATATAGGGTTATTGATGTGCTGAAATATAATTTTGTACCACAGAATTGATCTAACTGAAAGAATTTTGAGACTCTGATAAAAGTATGGAATATTATGCCTTTGTTCATATAAACTTTTATGAACTAATAATTTAACCAGTGAATTTTGTACTGATTGAACATCATTGATGTTTGTTTTACAGTAAAGTCCCCAGGCTGTAATTCCATACCTTATAACAGATTCCGCTAATGATAAATAAATTATTCGAAGTGTACAGATTGGAACAAAGAATTTTAATTTAAATAATCTACTAACAATTGATTTTAATCATACACAAAGCTTATTTATTTGTAAATCCCACTTTAAAAAACAATCAATAATGACACCTAAATAAACATATGATTTTACAAGTTCAACATTTTCACATGTACACAATGCAAGAATTCCATCGTGTAAACAATCTAAAGTGTGAGTTTTTTTTCAGGTGTAATATATACCTTTGCATTTGAGGATCTTATGTGCATCAATTTAGTTTTTTTTTTGCATTTATAATTAATCCAGAGTCATGAGACCATTTTAAAAGTTCAATGTAGTATTTTTGTAAAAGGTCCATACATGTTTGCAAATCACTGCTAGAAATTACCAAAGCAGTATCATCCGCATACACAAAGTGCTTTTCATGTTTAAAAATGTATTTAATAAATGATACATAAATAATATACAAAATTGGACCTAATATGGAACCTTGAGGAACGCCTGCCATAAACTTTTTTTTTACATAAAGTGTTCAATAGTTTCAATTTCGTGCGAGACTAAGTAACTGCGCACTAATTAAGAGAGTCCCGCCAGGGAGTACTGATGAAAATTCTGATCATTTGCAGTAATTCAAAAAATATTTATAATAAAAAAATCACTTAGTTACTAAGAGAAAGTGTTTTTGTTTCCCGCTTCTTGTTTCAGTTTCTAGCTATCCGCACCCTGCATTTATGTTTCGGTTTTTTTCTTCTCGCCGCTTCTCGCTTTTTCTTCTTGCTTCTCATTTTCAGCTTCCTGATGTTTCATGCTTCCCGCTTCCGTTTTCCCGCTTCCAGTTCAAAAAAATATAGACGATCTAAATTATATTTAAAAAAAAAAACAATAAAATTTAACTGGAGTCGTTATTCTTCTAGACGTTTTTGTTTATAATAAACTACCAAATGAAGCCTAACCTCAAATCTGAATGAACATTGCACTTGTTTAAAAATCAGCATAAATCCACAAAAATATTATTTAAATACGTACAAAATTGACGAAATTGGTCGACAGACCATTATAACTTACCAATCATTTCAGCAGTGCGTTTGTAAACGTCTCCAAAGTTAGACAAGAGTTTCTTAGCGTGAAATTCAGCTAAAGAGTACCGAAATACACAGTAAATAACCTCCATCGTTCCACTGTTTATTGATCTATTAATTTTAAATGATTTGTTACTATTGATAAATATCTAAAGCAATCAGTAATGATACATTATGCTTAGATTAATTATAATGTCATTGAGGTTATGGTAATTTTTGAAAAACAACAATGAGATGTCAAATACCTCGAGGCTGCCATAGAAATGACATGCTTAGTTAAAAATTTATTATTTGTCAACAATATTCTGCCAGGCAATATGAATATCAATGTCCTTGATATGACGGTTAGTCGGTCAGTTGGTATTATTCTAGGAATAACGCAAAAAGGGAGGAATAGAAATGCGATCTTAGGTAGTTACAAGTAATTTATTTTTATATACGTGGGATTAGTCTTAAATCTAGAGTAAAACTTAATTAGACATGATAAATTTAATAAAACTAGATACGCAATTACTTAATTCTACTATTAAAGTCCTTGTACTTAAAATTAGCGGTTCACTGGCTTATGTTGTGGGAGGAATTATGATTAGAGTCAGGCACTTCCCTTTTTGGTGATGGATGTCCAGAGTATAGTGGCTGCGTTGTATGTAGAGTCCTCGCGTTCGCACTACGTATTCGTGTACCTCCGGATCGGGAGTAGGTGCAACGCGGCGATAATCAGAGGCCTGGGCGGTCTCCAATGTTGATCTCCGAAGGGCGAAGATCAGCTGCTTCCTTCTGGGATGGAAGCGTAGAATTCTCTCGTCGTCAGAGGACCTGGGCGGCCTCTCCAAGGGGCGAGAATTGGAACCTTCCTGGGCGGAAGGTTTCACTTGGCTGGGTGTCCTGGGCGGACTACTGCAACCGACTTTTTGCTTCCTCGATGGAAGACTGCACGCGACTCTCCGCCCTGGGCGGACTCTGGCAATCGACTGTCTCCTAGAGCCCACTGTCCTTCTGTCTACCTGTCTACCTGTATTGTTCAGCGGTCGTTCCATCCGCGGCTCAATTCCCTTGAGGGGATTATCTTTTATTGACGTCTCATAAAATTCTAACGGAATTGCGGGCTTTCCCGAAATAGCAGTTAAGATTATATTATTTTAGTTACGATTTTTCCTAACAATAGGCTCGGCTAGCCTTTGTACTAAATTTATTTTATGGCCGGTCTAATCTGGGAATTCCTACTATTTAAAATGCACATTGTAAATCTAAATATTTCGGTGAATTCGGTCATTTAATTTAGGTGATTACAAAAGGCTATATCATCCTTCTTCAGTGCTTGGTCTGGAAAGAAATATGACTGGCTAGAACACTCCCGTGGGATGAAATTGAAGAGCCATGAAATAATAAAAAAAATAACTTTATCTATGCAAAAGAAATGTCAAATAAACAAATGTTTTATTTACGGTTATTTAGGGATACATTTTAAATTGATTTAAATATTAGAAAAGCACAAATAAAATGGATACAGATATCCAGTCAAAATGTAGGGGATGTCTGGAAAATACTGTCGATATGGTATCACTCTTCGAAAGCAACGATTCAACATTGTTATGTGAAAAAATGATGCGCTGTGCTACCGTTCACATAACTAAAGACGACGGTGGACCTACACAAATGTGCACAACATGTTTGGAAGAATTATTTAACGCTATTAAATTTAGGGAAAAGTGTGAATTTAATGATAAAAAGATTAGATCAATGCTTCAGCAACTACATGAAAAATCTAAGGATACCGATGATACTGACAAGCTTTTCACCAAAACTGATAGTTCTGAAGAATCAAAGTCTCAAGAAAGGTTTAATATTAAAGAAGAAGTTAGTAATGACTACGATAATGGCTACGACTTTTTTGACAGCGCTCTGGGTCTTAAAAATGAATTCCTTGACGGTTTAAAAATTGAATTTGATGGTGAAGACAAGCACCACATAGTTACTTCATTTCGTGATTCAAAGAAACCTAAAAATATATCTGACTGCGAGGATGTTCTTCTAATGAAAAGAAAGCGGAGAAAAAAGAAACTTAGGAAAAGGGAGCTCAGAGAGAATGTGAAGGAAGAAGTTATCGTCCCAAAGAAACGAGGAAGGAAGCCGAAATTATTAGAGTACACACAAGACGAGGATATCATGAAAGTTTTACAAAATAATGAACTGCAATGCATCGTTTGTATGAAATTGTTTCCAGATATTAAAACATTTAGGAGCCATGCTAAAATTCATTCAAAAACCCGAGACCACACTTGTGACCAGTGCGGGAAACAGTTCAAATATAAAGACAATTTAAAGGTTTGTACTGACTATTATGTTTACCATTTTATAACTGTGACCGAAAACATATTCTGTTTGAGTTCTGACGTCATAGTTCACTGTTCGACACATCATCCAATGGAATATAGACAACTGATTTGGGTATGTGACGCTAAACTTCGCCCTTCGTACACAAGGCTACGCAAGTATTCGATACCTAAGTTGTGTACTCACATCGCAAGCAACTTGTCGCGCATAGTTCGTACATAATGCTACCAAAATCTCGAGACCTACGTTGCCACCAAGAATATTTTATTTTATTTATTTATATTTATCGAGATAAAACAATTATAATGCCTGTCTCATTGGGAAAATTTCTGTGTCCAGACAGACGTTGGAGGTACATACATTATATACTAAAGTTAAATACAGTAATAAAAATTTTTGTGTCCAGACAGACGTTGGAGGTACATACATTATATACTAAAGTTAAATACAGTAATAAAAATTTCTGTGTCCAGACAGACGTTGGAGGTACATACATTATATACTAAAGTTAAATACAGTAATAAAAAGTTCCATTGGGTTAATAGAAGATTAAAAAAATTTATATACTAAAATATATTTAAAAATATGTAAGTGTTATTCTATAAATGGAAATAATAATTTTAAAAAGGTGAAATAAAATAAATAAACAAGCAATAATAATAAAATATTAAAGTTTTATAATCCAGGTAAAAGTAAATACAAAAATAAAAATAGGATTGCATTTGCCTCCAGACAAATATAGATATTGCTATCTTGGCATTGATCTAAAGCATAGACGGCCAAAGCGTAGACCGCGGTCGACTGGTCGATCGCGTGTAACTATTTAGTCGTCCGCCTGTCGATATGTATACATCTCTGACGCCCGTCCTACAAAGCTTGTGAGACAAATCATGCGACAGACATTTTCTGCCATGAATGCAAACAAAATAAAACATCGCTCCCGTTTGACAGATGACCATTTGACAGCATGTTTACAAATAAGTACATATGAACCACAATATGAAAAATGTCACGTGTCCAGCGCGTCCTCTGATACGAAATAAAAAATAACAGTTAATACTTATTTACAATAACATTGTTCGGATTAATAATAATTTTAAAAAAAGTTTTGTTTTATTTATAAACTATTTAGTTTCAAGAAAAAATCATTATTTTCTCTTATTAGAATATGTTGATATTGAATATGTATTATTATTATCTATGTTTATTTTAAATTTAAACATATTTTTGACTTTAAATTATTATTTTTCTAACACATACGATGTTGGTAGACCGCCGTCTATAATTTAAAAAATAGTCGATTGCAGTGGTCAAAAGTTTGGCCACCCCTGATCTAAAGCATCCGCATTGTGACAAAAAATATAAGTGGTGTCGTAATTTGGAACGAACATATATAAAGCCAGGTGACTTGAGTGGTGAAGACCTTGGCAAACTAGGAAGAGAGTGTACTTTGTCAAGTGGGTACATTTTTATTATCGGGCTTATATTTAAATTGATTATTAAGATATAAGTGGTGTCGTAATTTGGAACGAACATATATAAAGTCAGGCGACTTGAGTGGTGAAGACCTCGGCAAACTAGGAAGAGAGTGTACTTTGTCAAGTGGGTACATTTTTAGTATCGGGCTTATATTTAAATTGATTATTAAAATATAAGTGGTGTCGTAATTTGGAACGAACATATATAAAGCCAGGCGACTTAAGTGGTGAAGACCTCGGCAAACTAGGAAGAGAGTGTACTTTGTCAAGTGGGTACATTTTAAGTATCGGGCTTATATTTAAATTGATTATTAATGAGGCTACTATTAGTGTTTTTGGCTTTCCATATTTCTAATGTTTCTAAGTTATCTATTCTAATACCCATTCCATATTTAAGCAGTAAACTAATGCCTATATTATTATTAAAAGTGTGGTCTATTTCTAACGGGGGGTTGGCAAATTCCGAGAGCCCATTATTATTAAGACATCTTAAGTGCTGTTTAAATTACTAATTAAGGTGATGGTATATTGTCACTGCTCTAATTTGTTATAACCATTCTTTGTAGGTCCACGCCATGACCCATACGGGCGAGAAACCCTGGAAGTGCGACCTGTGCGACAAGAGCTTCAGCAAGAAGGACAACCTGGCCATCCACAAGAAGCGGCACCTGAAGGAGCGCAACTACAGCTGTGAGCAGTGCGGCTCCTCCTACTACACCAGCTACGAGCTCAAGACGCACATGCGCGTCCACACGGGGGAGAAGCCACACGTCTGCACCCTCTGCGGGAAAAGATTCACGGCCAAGAATAATCTGTATATTCATCAGAGGAGTCATACGGGTTAGCTCAATTTAATTACAATTCGTTTTGATTCAATTTGGGAGGTGTGTATGGGTACCGCCGCCTCGGGAAACATTCATTGGATGACCAACACCTCTGCCGTAGGTCACCCCAAGTGGTTGGATACGTTTGGTGACTTAGTAGGGGTGCTTGGGTTCATGGGGAGAGGTTTGTCCAGGTTTTGGCGGCGGATGCGTCAGCTCACCAACTGTGTGGTGGGCCGGATCGAAAGAGGTTGAGGGAGACCCCTTGACCTCTTCAGCCGAACCCTCCAGACCCCACCGCAGTGGAAAGAATGGATCAATACATTGTCACTCCTGGACACACTGACCCCCAGATGAACCCAACCCTCATACCTTTTTCCTTCCCATAACTTCCTCTCCTTCCTTTCCTTAAAAAGAACCCCACACGACATCCCCAAAGATGACATAGGCCCTGAGAGAAATTATTTTCCTCAGGGTCTCCTGTGTGGAGTATTGTAAAAAAATAAGTGAATGTTTAGACAGCCTCCGTAACAAAAACTTCTACATATTTGACTGTAAGTACGGATGTTGGGTTCCATGAATAAACAGAACACTGAAGAAAAGTGAAGGAAAAAAACAAAACTAACCTGTTCTTTTGTCATGTTCCGTTTTATCATTGTTTTATGTTTTCATTGTTTTGTTTTATCCGGCTACTGTCACCAAAAATGAGTTAAATATTCGGTTGTATAAGGAAGGTTAGATAAACAGATACGATTTTTAAAAAAATACGGGTTTTCTAAATAAGTATTGCGTTTTTGAGACAAATATTTTTATTTAAAAATGTTTTATTTTCCAGGTGAAAAGCCCCATGTGTGCACAGTGTGTGGCAAGCAGTTCACGTCCAAGAACATCCTATCCATCCACTCACGCATCCATACTGGGGAAAAGCCGTACATCTGCTCTGTCTGCGGGAAGAGATTCACTGCCAACAAGCTCGCCGTGCACATGCGCACGCACACGGGGGAGAAGCCGCACGTCTGCCCGCAATGCGGTTAGTAACATTATACAGGTTTCCTTTTATTCTACACTGAGAAAAGGTTTACATTCGTTCTGTCTGCGGGAAGAGATTCACGGCCTCTATACGGTCGCTCGCACATAGTGTATTGAGAATGGTATTTATCATTTACCTGCTACAGTTTCGATGGTTTCCTTTTATTCTACACTGAGAAAAGGTTTACATTCGTTCTGTCTGCGGGAAGAGATTCACGGCCTCTATCGCTAAGGTCGCTCGCACATAGTGTATTGAGAATGGTATTTATCATTTACCTGCTACAGTTTCGATGGTTTCCTTTTATTTTACACTGAGAAAAGGTTTACATTCGTTCTGTCTGCGGGAAGAGATTCACGGCCTCTATCGCTAAGGTCGCTCGCACATAGTGTATTGAGAATGGTATTTATCATTTACCTGCTACAGTTTCGATGGTTTCCTTTTATTCTACACTGAGAAAAGGTTTACATTCGTTCTGTCTGCGGGAAGAGATTCACGGCCTCTATCGCTACGGTCGCTCGCACATAGTGTATTGAGAATGGTATTTATCATTTACCTGCTACAGTTTCGATGGTTTAACGGAATTATTGACGAATTTCAGAATTTTATTATATCCATTAGTATTGCTGTAATAACTGTTGACATCTAATACACAAATATTACAAGACTTGAAATGGGAACCTCATATCGCTGGGATCGTCAAAAGACCAAATTCAATAACATGCTTAATCAGCAAAGTCTTCCTTGATCTAACAACGGACATGATCTTAAAAATATACAAAACATATTAACCGGTCAGTGGCTGAGTTTGCATCGTATCTAGATCTGAATAGCCAGGTATTCCCAACCTTCCTCTTCCCCTTCTCCTTCCCTCCCCAATACCTTCAGCCTCACAACATTCCCCAATTAGTAATGTCATAGTCTCACTGGCTCCAGACGGTTGGGAGCAGTTGGGACTCTTGTGAGGTATTCATATAAAAAATTTTAAAAAAAGTATCTGAGCACCACCCAGGTGTCGTGAGTTCAATTCCTCTCCTGGCTAAGTCCTCCCTCATGACACAAGCAACATATTCCACTTACTGTGATGATAGCAGGAGATTTTCAAATATTGTCCAGTTATTCATAACCCGGGAATGTTTGTCTTTAAAAATATATGCATATGTGCAACCTAAGCGTAATTTGGACAAAGAAGCTCTGAATTTTTAGTGGTAAAATAATACAACAATAATACTTATTATCAAACAAAGTAATTCAATCAATAATTGCATTTAGTCCAGCAAAACTTGGCTTACGGAATTAACAGAAAAAGAACTGACTAGTATTCTTAAAACAATGTCATAGAAATTATTGGAAATAACCCAAGCAACCAAACCTTGAAGTTGAAATATGGAAGTCACTGAAACACCTTTATTCAAAACCTAGTTCGCCTCAGCACAGGATCTCCTAGTGAGCAGGACTATGAAAAAAATTATATAATACCTTACCTTAAAATGTCAAAATTATATAGAAATGAATAAAAAAAACCTCTTGGAATATTCTTTCCAAATATGGAGTCCATATTTTGCGAAGGATGTACATAGATCTACAAAGACGATTCACAAAAATACCCAGAGCTTTGAAAGACCTGCTCTGTAAAGATAAACTCAAGGAATTAAAATTGCAAACATTAAAAGTAAAGGTGACTTGATTGAAACTTTCAAAATGTTATCGGGACATTATAGTTGCCCTGGTATTCAAGAAATCTTCACTATCAATACAAATGTTAATCTCCGTGGACACTAAAAAAAAAAAGAATAAAACACCTTTTGCATCCAATCCTGGGAAACAATTCCTTGTAATGGAAGCATTGAACAAACTTCCACAATATGATACTACAAATATAAATCGATTTAAAACTCAATCTGATTCTCATTTGGAGAGGAGAAAGGATTGACTTATTGTCAAATTAGACATGAGTACATCAGCAGAATGCTGTCTGCTCATCAACTAATTAAAATAATAATAAATGACGACGGAGCGGTATGGTTCTTTGCTCTGAGCCAAAAGGTTACAGGTTTAAAACCTTGCTCTAATATAGATTTATTAATATTCAATTTTGGAATAACTTATTGAAGCTTATAAACCTCATTGTCATATATTTTTAATCATTGGAGATAATATTAACAACCCTCAAAATGAAACATGAAACTGAAAAGAAGAGGGTAACGGTAGCAGCTGGGACTCGAACCCGGGACGTAAAAATAGATTTATTAAATTTATATGGTTTTTTCTCATAATTAAATAAGAAAGACCGCCATTCAGGAATGAAACTTTTCATGATAATTTTTTCTGCCTTGTTTACATCTGAATAGACGCCATGTAGGTAGTTCCTAACCTTCGTCTTCCCAATCTATTTCCCATTACCTTATATTTCATTTACTTACTGCTATAGTATCCTAAAAACGAAAACAAACATAAATGCCAAGTCGAGTTTATGATTGTTTTGCATCAAATTTGGAACCTTCATTGTTAATTACGTCCCAAATTTACTACAAAACGATCAAAAGCTCAACTTACACCAAGCTTCTGTCTCTTTAAACCACTCTACCGTAAAGTTACGATACTTTATGTAGGAGGTATCGATATGTAATAACAATATAATTTTAGATGGAAACTGCTTGTGGGTACTATTGAAATTATTTATTTTGTTTGGATGTATCAAAAATGAACCTACTTATTTTTAGACTACCAATCCTTTATTGTGTATTGTGAATATTTTAGGTAAGCAGTTCTCTGCAACTAACGTGCTGGTGATACACATGAGACGACACACAGGCGAGAAGCCCTATGAATGCAAACTGTGCGGACAGACATACGGACACACCCAGTCACTCAACAAACACATGAGGAAGCAGCACAAAATGGTCACTAACGGAATGCAGGTATATAACAGATTCATGAAGAAACAGAACAATAACAACAGAACATTGAAGAAAAAGTACAAACCTAACCTAACCTATTCTTTTATCGTGTTCTGTTTTATCCGATTATTGTAAACTAGCTGAAATACCCGACATTGCCCGGGGTTATAAATGGTTTGGAGTACCCTCTATTCCTACCCCTACTACTACCCCTACTCCTACCCAGTAATTTTCTTTTATTATCTTATTTTGAGTGTCAGGTGTGTGAAATTTCATCAAGAAGTATCTAAATTCTGCTTTATGGGGTTGGAAAGCGCCTTTGAGGTGATTTTCTCACGAAAACGGCGCTATAAAAATAATCCATTTATTATTATTATTATTATTAAAGGGGGAAGGGGGTGATTTTTTGGAATCTCATGTAGACAGTGACCTTCCTCTTATTTCGAAAGTCGAGTATTCAAGATTTCATCAAGCTCGGAATAAAACTGTAGATTTGTATACAAAACAAACAAACACCCCTTTCCGGGATATTCTTCTTTATATAATAGAAGATAACACATATAAAATCATAATTTTACTGCATAAACGCATTGACTGGTGATAATTGTGATTCCACAATAAATCGTCACTGGCACTTTTCTCTTCCTATTTGAACCTATCTCAAAATATTTGCTTTAGCTAATGTAACTGTATCATGTGGGAATAATTTCCACCTCCAGTGTGATGCACGTCCATTTACTTTTTGGCCAAGATTGTATCAACAGTTGATACGGCAAGAAATCACCATTGATGCTTTATTTTATGGTTTAAAAAATAAATTATTTGCTTTGTTTTTTCATCTATTGTTACCACAGACCAAAGAATAGATAGAGGTGCTGTAATGGGTGAGGGAAACCAAATTTAGTAGGGTGAGGGATGAGTCTAGGCATGTACCTTTCTGTGATTTGCAGATAAATTAATCCCAGCAGTATGCAGCCAACTTACATTGCACTGCAAAGTAATAATTGTGCTGAATTTATCACCAATCTTCTTTATATCAGTAGCCGTGCAATATCTCAAACTAACCCAAATTGCCGATTTAAATAAAACAATAAAATGTAAAACGGTTTGTCTTGTTTACAAAACCTGAATATTTTATTAGAATATTTAGTATCACCCTCTTATATAAATATGTATTTTGCCCACTACAGGAAACAATCGCATCAATGAAACGTGGACCGCGCTAAGTTTTTAAATAAACTACATTATTTAGGGTTGTCACATACAATCATAATAATTAGGTATTGTGTTGTTTTTCTCGTTTTTGGGTGATTGGCTTTTTGTTTCCACCTTTTTGGATGCAGTCTGTTTCAATTACGTTTACCCTTCAGTTTATTTTGTACAATTTATTTGACAAATAGAAAACGTAGATTGTGTGCATGTTCATTAAAAATCTGTTTGTCAAATAAATTGTATATATATTTATATATATATATATACAGCTCCCCTGAGGTCCCTTTTCACAAAAACAGCGCTATATAAATCATCCAATTATAATATTTTATGGTCGAAATCTGCGACTTCTTAATTTGAATTAATTTATGTGAATTATT
Source organism: Halesus radiatus (assembly GCA_022606495.2). NCBI lineage: Eukaryota > Metazoa > Arthropoda > Insecta > Trichoptera > Limnephilidae > Halesus > Halesus radiatus. The sequence goes on along the minus strand of JAHDVE020001636.1, from coordinate 54,538 downwards.
ACACACATAATTTTACTAAAATAATACATGGCAAGTACATTATTTGCACCTAGCTCTCTAGTAGTAGATACTCTGGTTGCTTGAAATGGCTTTAGCCGTGTTTAGTGACCAGATCTGCATGGCAAATACTTGTCACCACTGCCTTCAGTCACATAACATACCCGGAAGTGGGGATGCCATAGTCCCGTTCTCACTGGCATGTTGCTTGAAATGGCTTTAGCTGTATTTAGTGACCATATATGAATAGTCAGGTACTTCCCATTTCCTACGACCTCCACATTCCCCAATATTAGGATATGTCGCGGTTATGGTTGTACTCCCCCTGTCTCCGGGCAGTTGGGACACAGTCCTCATCACAAAATTAAAACTATGTTTTCTGTGCATGTTGTATAACAATTGCTGTGTATTTTGAATAGGTTTTTAACGAGGCACTTTATTTACAAAAAAGGTGGCTTAAAACAAAGGATTCTTTCATTTAAATTATAATGTTAACCCACAAAGTGATTGCTTTCTTCAATAAATGAAAATATATTGTTCGATAAGCGCGGAGCGACGGTCAACAATTGAATGATGATTTTTTTTATACATATTACAGGAGGCCAGAGAGAAATTATTTCCCTCAAGGCCTATGTCATGTTTGGAGATGCTTTGTGGAGGGTCTTTAGAGGATAGGAAGGAGTGAACCTGAGTCTTGAAGAAACCCATGTTGTTGGAGGGAGGAAACACGGAGGCCGGCAGATCATTCCACAGCTGAGCTGTTGAACACAAGAATGAGTCATAGAAGTGACACATTCTCATGTGGCAAATATCAACCATGTGCAAATGTTTAATCAATGACGCTAGTTCCTCACAGCACTTCCATTGAAATACCGGTAGAACAAGGACAGCATTCCCTCCTGACATCTGTCCTCCTGAAGATTGCAATCCGTTTGTTAAGATGGGGAATCCATCAAACAGACCGCCCGTTTCTGCAGAGAGTCAAAGGTTTTATCAAAGATTTTGTGGCTCCCGACTAGGGGTGGCCACCAAATTCTACAGTGGGGTGCAATTTCGATTTGTACAGGTCAGCAGCTGTGTACTATTAAATTATCTGCGGGCTCTGTACAGTACGCCCAGCTTCTGAGAGGCCTGAGCTGGTCACTTAAGGTTACACCAAGCATATCAATGTAGGGCTTGTTGAGAAGATTGATTCCATTAAAGGAGACTAGATTATCATTTCCATCCCTTTTAGACGTAATCAGAAATGATTGGGTCTTTGAAACATTAAATTCGACGAAGTTATTCTTACTCCAAGAGGAAACCCTCTCAAGGTAACCGTCCATTCTCTGCTTTAAAGCCCTCTAAGCCCTTGCAGTTTGTTTGCCCTTTGGGGGCTTGTCAAACAAAAAGCTATTATGGAGTGTACCGTCATCCACGTGACAATGAATTGGTGCACATGTCAAGAAGTCATTGATGTAGTTCATTCAAAATGGGTGTCACGTGACTTTTGCCTCCAGTCTTCGAAATAGTACATTAAAACACCTACCTCTATGTATTTTTTGCTCTGTGATTGCTATATTGTTAGATTTTAATCCAATTACAGCTACAGATGCAGCAGATCAATGAAGCACACCGAGCTCTGCTGGATGAAAAGATGGATCCCATGATTGGAGCTAGAGAACCCAACAACTCGCTGTCACCAAGAGCTTCCACACCTCCGTGTCCTCAAATAGCCATCTCCGTAGACTCCACTCATGTTAGTTCTCAAGTTTTCTCACTAGTCTTTAATATTATTGATGTAGAAGAGTAAACCGGTATCTCGCTTTACTGAGAAGTTAAATTTTCAGAAGTGTCACTTCTTTTATCTTTTTCAAGCTGTTTATATAAAAGATGCTCTCTTAATCATTTTGACATACTTTAGTCTCGCTTTGGTGGTTTCCGGCTAACATTTTGTTGTTTTCATTGTCTTTGTTACAATTATTATATGACCAAACTTTATTACATACTACTGAAGTCCCCGACTTTGCCCAGGGTTATGAATGGTTCCCAGTAAAGTTTTGAGGGTATTTTTAAAGCTGTTTATATAAAAGATGATCTCTTAATCATTTTGACACACTTTTGTCTCGCTTTGGTGGTTTCCGGCTAACATTTTGTTGTTTTCATTGTCTTTGTTACAATTTTTATATGGCCAAACTTTATTACATACTACTGAAGTCCCCGACTTTGCCCAGGGTTATGAATGGTTCCCAGTAAAGTTTTGAGGGTATTTTTCCAACCCAGTCATTTTCATCTTATTTTGAATGTCGTGCAAAATTTCATCAAGCTCGGAATAGAAGCATAGATTTGTATACAAAACAAACACCGTCCGGGACACTCTTGTTTATATAGATCAGAGCTTTCCAACCTTATCTATCTCACTGCCCACTTCTAGACCATATTATATAATGTAGTACATTATTGTTCACCCGACAACAGGTCCCGAGAAACCTGCTTAAGTGTTATAACACTGAAAGAAAATGACAAAAAAGCTATTCATTCATCTATAAATCAATAGAACATTTGGTCAGTTCATTTTAATGCATGATTCTTTCGACGATGTACCAATGACAAATTTCAATTCTTAAGAGGAACGGCTGCGGTGCCTGTTTCATACATAACTTAATTTTGGATTTGGGACCAAAATACCCATCCAAACTGAATGATATATTTTTTTAAATTAAAGGTTAAATAAATATCTAGTATGGATGAGAAGTATTTTATTTATTTTTGTTTTAAATTATGAAGTATAGGCCATGAATTTCATAATTTTAGATGCAACTTAGATAATTTTTTGCGGGTTTATCATATATTTTTTTTAAATTATCATAATTGCTATGTAAATATGATTACGTAAAAAAAAAAAAACAAAATATTAGAAAAAAAAAAGTTTTTCGGGTCGATATTTTAAATTATGTACGGCAAATTTGTGATCCAACATAAATTGATCGTTTTTAATTTAAAGTCCACCATAATGCTTATTTTGATATTTTAAAAAAAATATAGGGTAAATTTTATTTTAAATCACCATCACGCTCCCAAATTTGTTAAAGGTGCCTCTAAAATTGCAAAATATCAATTCCTTTAATGGCCTATATTTCATAATGTAAAACAAAAATAAATAAATTACTTCTAATCTGTACTAGATATTTACTATACTTTTTGATGAAAAAAATATCATTAGGTAAGTATTTTGGCCTCAAATCCAAAATTAAGTTTTGTATGACCGCGCAGCCGTTCCTCTTAAGGAAAATTTATTAAAATATTTTTGCTGCCCTCACCCCATTTCAGCCCTTCACCGCCCCCTTGTAACCCGTCACCACTCCCCATTTGCCCTTGAGGCCACCATCCTCCCATTGGACCCGCCCCCATTGAAAACCTATGATATATGTAGATAGATTATGCTTGTTTTCATTCCTAAAAGATCTTACTTTAAAAACATGTGTTTCTTTCTTTCAGCCAAACCACCACTCTTCCTTGGACGAACATGCTTCCCTGACACATGATATACAAATATTAAAGATGACCTAGTTTTCAAAGAAAAAAAATCTGATCTTAATTGTATTTTGTTGCAAAAATGTGATTTGTACTAATACAATACTCTGCTTTTGTGTTGTGTTGAGACTAAAATACTGAACTGTTCTGATTTATCTTATTTAATGTAAATAATAACTACATAATGTGTAGCATGTATTGTTTGACGACTGAAAGAAACTCATTTGTATCAGTATTATAAATAATTATTTGCCAAAGATTCTCTTGTTTTGACATGTCCCTTTTTATGTCTACTATCATTGGGGCTGCAAGATATTCCAAGAGAAATTAAAGACAAAAAATCTTTTTATCTTATAACACAGACGTATTTTTAATTTAATAAAAAGTTGCGTGTTTTTTTAGTTGTATTTATTAAATTTATTTACAATGGTTTAACTCGGTGAGCTAAGTTTTTTTGTATCCTCTATCATCACCTGTTTCTTAAAGGGATGGTTGGTTTTGAGGTGCCTGGTGAGGTCACAGGCTCTGAAGAAGCCTCTTCCACATTGCGGGCAAACATGCGGAGTTTGATTCTTGTGATGTTTCAAAACGTGAAATTCCAACATGCTCGGGGCTGGAAATTTTCTAGGACAATCTTCTACGAGGCAGGGGTATTTTTCCGCATTTTCGTGCTTTGTCATGTGGATGTTAAGACTACCCTTTTGCATAAAGCATCTACTGCAAATGTGACACTGGAATGGGGTCTCTCCAGTGTGTTTCCTCATGTGGTTTTCGAGGTTTGAGAATCGCTTGCTGCAGACAGAACATATTCCCGATCTATCTGAGTGTACTTTCCCCATGTGGAGTTTCAGATTGCCTTTGGTAGAGAAGGCCATGGCACACTGGTCGCAGATGTGCGGTTTAAGGTGCTGGTGGAGGAATTCATGCTTGATGAGAGCATCCTTAGATTTGACACACTTTCCACAAATGTTACAAGAGAATTTTCGTTCATCCGTGTGAACAAGCATGTGTTTCTTGAGTGTTGTTCGGCCGGCGAAGGTTTTATTGCAGACGTGGCAAGAGAATGGCTTCTCTCCGGTGTGCGTGCGCGTGTGACGGATTAAAGTGGACTGTTGGGAAAAGGATCTAGGGCAATAAGTGCAGTGGTAAGGTGTCTCCCCGGTGTGTCGTCGCATATGGACAACCATATCTTTCTTGCGATAGAACTGTCTGCCGCATGCGTCGCAAGTAAAAGTCCTGCCGATGTCGGAGTGGAACCTTCTGCAGTGACCTTTAAGAGTGCCTTTGTCCCGGAAGCGTTTGGGGCAGTCGGGACACTGGAAGGGCCTCTCTCCTGTGTGGGTCCTAGTGTGAGCGATCATTGCAGCTCGAGACTTGACTACCAAGCCGCAGATTGCACACTGTATTATTCCTATTCTACTTGTATTTTTCTTTAATTTCTTTTCCATCTTAGATTTCTTCTTCTTTTTTGAACTGTCTTTATATTTTTTATGTTTATATATCGATATAAAGGAATCATCATCACTTTCGCTTTTAAATTGACTTAAAGGCAAAAGGTCCATGTTATCTTCTGATGGTGACATGTCTTCATATTTAGGTTCTTCTTTTATACAGAAATCTAATTCTGTTAATCCGACATGTTCCTTTGTTATATTTTCTTCCAATACTTTCCTAAGTCTCTCGTCAGATTGTCTACATTTCATAACAAACTTATAGGCTTGTGATAACTCCACAATACAGGGTTCACATATTGCAATAGGCAAGCCGTCGTTTTCTGACACTTGAATGCTAGCGCATTTCATCAATTTTAGCCCATACTCTGGAGAATTGCTCGAATTGAAAAGTGGGAACATACCAGCGCAGTTTTGTAAACAAACTCTACAGCTGTTTGCCATATTGTCAATTATAGAAGACATTTCAGCTATCAAACTAAATGGCTCATTTGGTTTGGTTTCTCATTTCAATAAAGTTTATGATCACCATGGATGGTGTATAATCGTCCAATGGTATTTATATGATTCTACAGAATTTCATATGTAAAGAACCTCGTCAGCACTGCTGGAAAGATGGATTTACTCAATGAGATTACAAATTACAATCTAATGTTATTGGATTTACTATGAATAAATCTTCAAAATGATAAACGCATAACTTCACTGGCCAAGTTACTTGGAAAACAAATATATCTTTTTTTAAATTCATCTGACAAGGCAGTAATTACTACTTAATTGCGGCAAAAACAACAATCGTCACAATTCCCGAACTGTCAATGTCAAACGCTCAAAATAGGCATTTTTATTTTATTTACTTGATTCGAATATTTTCTATTCTATGGTCTCTCTTCTCTATGTTTGTCTCTGGATTTTCTTTGGCTTCTGCATTATTTTTCCTAACTACCTGTGTTTATTGTTTATTTATATTTTGTTTGGTGCACTATTTTTTTCTTAGTTGACAGTTCGGTTCGGTGTTTTGGATTTTCGTAAGCTTGAAAAACTAGGCTCTACGATGGTAGACTATATCCGTTCCACTTGTAGAATATGTTTAATGGAAGGTAACCAAAAGGTTTCCATATTCGAGAGCCAGGACAAAACCAAATACAGTGATCTGATGAAAGAGTACACAGGAGTGGAATTGCTTCAAAATGATAATCTCCCTACTAGCATTTGCACAGTCTGTTCGTCTGAACTTAAAGTTTTAATGAAATTCGTTTCCAAATTTAGAACAACTAGTGAAAAACTCAAGGATGCTATACATTTGAATGTCCCATTTAAGAAGATTTTATCAGGTTTTGTTAAAGAAGAGGACGATGATGAGGATGATAATCTTCCACTGAGCAGCATCGTAAGTGCCGCCATTATAAAGGTAGAAACACAGTATTCTGATGTAGATGACGCCTCCGATATATATTTTGAAAATACTCAGAGTGATGAAGAACCAACTAAAGAGCTCGAGAAGAAGCCTATAAAGTCTGAGAAGAAGCCCGTAAAGTCCGAGAAGAAATCTGAAAAGAAAACGAAACTAAAATATACCATCGCAAAATGTGGGGAGTACGGTTTGAAGAAAAATATGATTCAGTGTTTAACGTGTGGTCTTCTTGTTCAGAATAGATCCGCCTTCACCGTCCATTACCGTAAGCACACCGGAGAGAAACCGTGCGTGTGCCTACAGTGCGGCAAGTGCTTCACGCAGATGGGCTCCCTCAACGATCACGTCAAGAGACACCATCTGAGAGACGGCTGTGAAATTAGTGGGCCGCTGGCCGAAACTGTTAAAAAGATGCGAGTCAAAGGAAAATTCAGTGAGTATCGTTTTACATGCGACGCTTGCGGGAAGAGGTTCTGGAAGAAAGGAGCATTGACGATTCACATTCGTGTCCACACAGGGGAGAAACCGTACCAATGCTTGCACTGCCCCAAGCGCTTCGCACAGTACTCAGAGCACCGCCAGCACACCCGCATACACACTGGGGAGCGACCTTATTCCTGCCACATCTGCGGCAAGACCTTCGTGGCTCACACCCCGCTGAGGCGACACCTCACCGTCCATTCCGACGAAAGGAAATACAAGTGCAAGATGTGCGATACGTCTGTCAAATCCAGCGACTCTCTCAAGAAACACATCCTCGTCACGCACACCACTGAGAAGTGCAACGTGTGCGAACTATGTGGCTCTGCGTTTGCTATGAAATACAATCTCAAGGCTCACATGCGAGCACGCCACTCGGAAAGGTCGGGGACATGCGACGTCTGCAAGAAGCCATTCTCTAACTTGCAAAAACACATCAGAACCCACTGCCCCAACAAGCCGTTTGCTTGCCATCTGTGCACCAAGCGTTTCTTCAGTCAGAAAGGCATTACGGCTCACATGGGCAAGCATCAGAATGAAACTGCTTTGTTTGGGTGTTCCTTTGAAAATTGTAATTCAGCTTTTTCAAAGCAATGTAAATTAGACTTTCATATTTTAAAATACCACACAAACCATACTCCCCACGTGTGCCAGTTCTGCTCTAAAGGGTTCTACCGTTTGGCAGATTTAAGAAAACACATTAAATCATCTCATGATGCCCAACCCCCACCTCCTCTCGTTACACTAGATCAACTTTCTATACCTATTCAATTAATTGAAACCCAAGTATTAATATAAGTAATTGATTTGTCTTATCTAACATCTGTAATAAACAAATAATAATGTGATTATTATTGTCGTGAAGTGCTGTATTTATATCTAAATTTAAACAACATTTTAACATAATGCGCTTTGTATTGAGATTTATATGTGATATTTTTTTAATTTTTCGTGTCGATTTGATTTATTTTTATTATTCTAGAGAACAAACTTACATTTTATGTACTTGCATGATATTTATGTACCGAGCATAAAGCATCCCTGTGTATTAAATTAATATCTATTAATGTCATTTTGTGTTGTTTTAATTATTTTTTCTTGCACACATCAAATCCTACAAAATATTAATAACTTGTACTTTATTATGTTTTACAAATCTTATTGATCAGATGTATTTTGAATAAATAAATCAATGTTTTTTTATATTGTTTTTCAATTAATCTTTAAATCTAAGTTTTACTATAATTACTAAACTCGGAAATGTTCGTTTTTCAGTCTCTAGCTGAGCTCAGTCAATTTTTATTTTAGCCATCTCCATTATTTAAAAAAAAATCCCTTTGACATTTAACGAGTTTCCATTACCTGCTCCAAATTTATCATACATCAATAATACCTATTATTAAAAAATCAGATTTTCAAAAATGGTCATTTTAGTGTATAGCAGTTGCTACCTTTTACATTGGGGTATATTTTACCGGAATATTAATTATTTTATGGATATACAATAACTATCACAATAGGATAATATTGTCTCCATCAAAAATATTACTGATTAAAGTAATTCTTCGATACTCCGCCTCGGTAGAAAAATACATAATTTAAAAAAAAGAAATATTCTGTTAGGTTCTCATAAAAATAATTGCACATGCGGATTTCCAAAATATTTCACTTTATTTTTTACTTTACGTAAATCAAAATACGTTAATATATAAGGGAATTGACGGCATCTTTAATGTTAGTATGATATGACATTTGTCGGAAGTGCCAACTGTAAAAAATTAATTCTTGTAAAATTGTTATTGTTATTGAAATTAAAATTGAAAGCATCCCCAAAGATGATATAGGCCTTGAGGGAAATTATTTCCTCCTTGGTCTCCTGTGTGGAGTTACTGTAAAAAAAAACCCAAACCACAAATCTACAAGTGGCATAGGTTATTAGGTTGGGTTAAATAATAAGATGATTATTAGGTTGGGTTAAATAATAAGATGATTTTTAGGTTATTAGGTGGGGTTAAATAATAAGATGATTTTACAGTTGGCACTTCCGACAAATGTCGTATCATACTTGATATTTCGGTGGGGTCTCGATGTTGATCTCCGAAATATCAATTGACGGCCCAAACGTGGGGCTTGCTTGCTTTTGCCAAGTAGAAATCTGAGTGTAGATTTCCGACTCACGAAACCCTGAGATAACAAATAACGCAAAAAGGAGGAACATTAGTATAAATAGTTTTTTTTTTTAAATTGTCCTGTATATCGTGTTTGTTATTAATAATTGTCCTCTCCGTATAATGTTGGTTTAATGCTTCCCCCCTCAAAGAAAAAAGTATTTGGCGCCCTTAAAAAGCAATTAGTAGTTAGGTTGTTAGGTATACATGTGTTTTTTTTCAATTTCACGAACAATCCTGTCTTAATAGTTGTCTTGATAGCGTAGATTGGATTTAATGCTTCCCCCCTCAAAGAGTATTTGGCGCCCTTAAAAAAGTAAATCGTAGTTATGTTTTTAGGTATAGATATATTTTTTAAATTTAGTTATTAATGACGTCGGTTAGGCGAAAAACACGGGCGACTGCGACCGAGGCGACCGCGGCCGAAGCGACCGTGGAGGTTGATAGCCTACCTCCGTCATCGAAAAAAATGGCCAACATAGGGCACACCTCGTGCCATTCGAGGATTCTGGAAGACCAGTTCGGAGGTCTGGCAGAGGAAGACCCTGAAGTATTCATTCTCGCTTGCGAGGAGTACTTCAGCTTGACCGGCTGCTCACCGGCAACAAAGGTAGAGAAAGCAGTGAAGAGGTTACAGGGAGAGGCGCAAAAGTGGTGGCAGCCACATATTCGCGGACGATGGAGCTGGGAGGATTTTTCGGCGCAGTTACGAAAGCGCTACGGCGTAGATGGGGCAAGGACGTCCCTACTTGCAACATTATACGGGGACCAGCAGAGGAGCGACGAGAGCGGCGTTTGTTTCTTACAACGGAAGAGAGCCGTGTTCAGGCGCATTTTCGGCCAAGCTGGCATCGACGAACTGTGCCCGGAGTTTATAGGACTAATGAGGCCCCGCTACAGGGAATTATTAGAAGTGGGTCTAATCTTCGGAGCCTAAACCATGGAGACACTTACTGCGCGGGTAAATAATATCGACTTCCCGAAGGAGCCACTGTTCCGTACGTCGCCTCCCCAACTACAGGACAGGGGACATAGACCCAGTAACGACGCTCGAGGTCCGCGAGACTCCTTACCCTGGTGTCAGATCTGCCCAGGAAGACATTGGAACCGTGATTGCCCAGAAAAAAAACCCGTAGTTCGGGAAATTGGCAGTGCCCGGGCGACGACCAGGTCGGACAACGTCGCGCCCAGGGCCCCCAGAGATAAACCCACATGGGTACCAGAGAACGCCACGTGAGGTGCTCACTGGTATACATCCGATTCAAGGACATCCACTCCAGTCCCCGCAGGGCTCTGTCGCCTACGCACAAGACGTGGACCCAGCACCTTACATAGGCGACCCCCTTACACCGAATATTACCACTTTTATTGCTCGAAATGAATTACCACTTCAACAGCCAACCCCCGGCCCTAGCGCCCGCAATATACCTACCGGTTCCTCCACAACAGAGAGAATACAAGTTACGTCATCTCCACCTACCGTATCGTGCACTCTGGTGGACGACCAGAATGAGGATACTCAGAATCCGCTTGAAGGGCCAATAAATTGCCATACACAGCCAGCTACTTCAATGGACTGGAAGGACTGCACACGCTCCCCACCATTACTGCGCAAAATGGACCCTTGCCACCGCTAGTAACAACGTCCTGTCCTAACTTACAGACAAAACCGGCCATAGTACCAGATACGCCCGGAGCGGAATCCCACATGACAAATCTTCAATCGCCGGCCCCCGAGTATCGCGACCGTAATCAGCCTTCTGGTTCTGCCGCAACCGACATCAACGAGGTGACGCAATCTCCACCTCATAGTTCCTCCTTGTATAGTTTGGCAGACGACCACAAGGATGTCCTTCAACAGCCACCCCCCGGGTATCAGTTAAACAAACCTTATCCCAGCAATGTATATAAAAATAGATTATATCACGACAGTCATTATCCGCCCGGGATTACATAATAGGCGATTACTTAAAATCGAACACCTTCCACGACTACGCAATTCTCCAGGATTAGTATTAGGTCATATTAGTTAGTTATTTAGTCATCATGTTAGCTTAAGTTCTAGACGTACAAAGAGATAACCGTGCAGGGATAGAGTTTACATTTAATTAAGTTTTAATAGCTATTAGTTAATATAGATTACGTCGTGAATTCAGTCAAAAAAAAGGGGCGATTGATATATCCTTTTGTAATACTAAAATAAATGACCAAATTCACAAGAAATACTTAGCTTTAAAATGTGCATTTTAAGTAATAAAAATTCCCAGACTAGACCGGCCATAAAATAATTTAGCACAAAGGCTAGCCGAACCTATTGTTAGAAAAAATTGTAACTACCACATCGTAAAATAAAATAACCTTAATTGCTATTTTGGAAAGTCGGCAATTCCTTTGAGATTTTATGGGACGGCAATAAACACCTCAAAGGAATTGAGCCGCCCGACGGAACGGCCCGCTGAACAATGCGGGTGATAAAAGAATACCTACAGCGAGACAACAGACAGAGGGCTCTAGGAGACAGTCAGGTGCAGTCTTCCACCGAGGAAGCACGAGTCGGGTGCAGTCTTCCGCGCAGGAAGCAGAGTCGGTTGCAGTAGTCCGCCCAGGACAGACAGTCAGGTTTAAACCTTCCGCCCAGGAAGGTTCCTATTCTCGCTCCTTGGAGAGGCCGCCCAAGTCCTCTGACGACGAGGGAATTTTACGCTTCCATCCCAGAAGGAAGTAACTGATCTTCGCCCTTCGGAGATCAAACATCGGAGACCGCCCAGGCCTCTGATTATCGCCGCGTTGTACCTACTCCCGATCCGGAGGTACATGAATACCTAGTGCGAACTCGAGGACTCTGCGTACAAAGCAGCCACTGCACCCTGGACAGCCATCACAAAAGGGAAGTGCCTCTGACTCTAATGATAATTCCTCCCACCCTGTCAGTCAAGTGAATCTCTAACTTTGAACAACAACTTTTTCAAACAAATAAGCCAGTGAACCTCTAATTTTAAGTACAAAGACTTTAACAGTAGAATTAAGTAATTGCCAATCTAGTTTATTGAAATTATCATGTCTAATTAAGAGTAACTCTAGTTTTAAGACTAACCCCACGACTATAAAAATAAATTACTTGTAACTACCTAAGATTGCTTTTCTGTTCCTCACCTTTTTGCGTTATTCCTAGAATAATACCCACTGCTCTAATCACCGTCATATCATACTAACAGCATTAAAGATGGCGTCGATCCCCTTACATATTAACGTATTTTGATTTGCGTAAAGTAAAAAATAAAGTGAAATATTTTGGAAATCCGCATGTGCAAATATTTTTTATTTATTTTTATAAACCTAACAGTATATTTCTTTTTTTTTAAATTATGTATTTTTCTACTGAGGCTGATATATCCTTTTGTAATACCTATAAGAAATGACCAAATTCACAGACATACTTAGTTTCTAAAATGTGCATTTCAAGTTATAATAATTCCCAGACTAGACAGGCCATAAAATAAATTAGCACAAAGGCTAGCCGAGCCTATTGTATAGTACTACATCGTAAAATAAACCAACCTTAATTACTATTTTAGAATGTCGGCAATTCCTTTGAGATTTTATTGGACAGCAATAAAGACCTCAAGGAAATGAGCCGCCCTGCAGAGCGACCGCCAACCAATACGGGTAATAAAAATATCCCTACAGGTAGACAGGCGACAGGGGCTCTCTGACGAGAGGACAGTCGGGTTCAGTCTTCCGCGCAGGAAGGAGAGTTGGCTTGAAACTTCCGATCAGGAAGATTCCTATTCTCGCTCCTCGGAGAGGCCGCCCAGGTCCTCTGACGACGAGTGAGTGTTACGCTTCCCTCCCAGAAGGAAGTACGATCTTCGCCTTTCGGCGATCTACCGTAGAAGTCGCCAGGCTCTGCACCGCGAGTTGACCCCCCGCTTCTGTCCAGGAAGTTACTGATCTTCTCTCTTCGGAGATCAAACCCTGGAGACCGCCCAGGCCTCTGATCATCGCCGCGTTTGTACCTACTCCCGATCCTGAGGTACTTGGATACCTAGCGTGAACGCGAGAACTCTGCATACCCAGCCGCTCTCTGAACCCTGTATAGCCATCGATAAGGGAAGTGCCTCTGAACTCTCATACCATATAATTCTCCCACCATGTCACCCTGTGAATACTCTCGTAAAGACTTAACGTGGGATAACTAAACTTTCCCGTATAATTAAGCCAAGTGAATCTCTAATTTTAAGAATCAATTTTCCCGTATAATTAAGCCAAGTGAATCTCTAGCTTTAAGAATCAACTTTCCGTATAATTAAGCCAAGTGAATCTCTAATTTTAAGAATCAACTTTCCCGTATAATTAAGCCAAGTGAATCTCTAGCTTTAAGAATCAACTTTCCGTATAATTAAGCCAAGTGAATCTCTAGTTTTAAGAATACAAACTTTTACGTAGATTTAACAAAGTAAATAGTTAATTTTTAGTACAAAGACTTTACATGTAGATTTAAGTACTTGCCTATCTAGTTTTATTGAAATTTTGTGTCTAATTAAGATTAACTTTCGTTTAAGACTAATCCCACGATTATCAAAATAAATGACTTGTAAATACCTAAATTGCTCCTCAGTTCCTAACCTTTTTGCGTTATTCCTATAATTATAACCCACTGCATTAATTATCGTTTTATCAAGTTTTATTAGCAATTAAATCAAAGGAATCGAGATTTTTATTTATATATATATATATATATATATATATATATATATATATGTATATCAATCCATACGGAGTTATAGCAACAGTTATGTGACTATACAAAAGGTTGGCTTTCGCTGAATTTATTTTTTAAAGTTAAAATCTATGACTTAGTTGTTGTCAATGTAATGTTTGACAGTTAGAATAATGGATTAATTTTATATTTAATTATAAGGATGAACAAGAATACGCTAACTTGTCGAATATGTTTGGAAGAAAGCAATAAAAGCTCTTCAATTTTTGACCGCAATGGTTCTTCGAAATATAGTGATTTGATACAAGAATACTTAGGATTAGACGTTATAAAAAATGATAACCTTCCTACTGGAATATGTGTAGAATGCTCATCAGAATTAACGATAGCCGTTAAATTTATGTCTAAATATCGAATATCAAACGAGAAACTGAAGGATGCTTTAGATTTAAATGTCCCCTTTTATAGACTTTTATCAAATTATGTAAAAAAAGAGGATGATGAAGAAAATTTGCCACTAAGCATTGTGAGTGCCTCTATTAAAATCGAAAAAGGTGAACCTTCCGATTTCGAGAACTCTTCAGATAATGTATTTTACACTGACAACCACAACGACCAAGAAAAATTCAAACCCGAAACAAAAGACCATTTTACTGTTCTTAAATCCAAGGACCATGGATTGAAAAAAGATATGGTGCAGTGCTTAACCTGCGGGCTACTAGTTCAAAATAAATCTGCATTTCTCATCCACAACAGAAAACACACGGGGGAGAAGCCGTGCCAGTGCCCCCACTGCGAGAAGAGCTTCACGCAGATGGGGACCCTTACCGACCACATCAAAAGACATCATTTAAAAGATGTGCAGTTTATCCACTCGGAAGCCTTAACGGAACGCATTAGAAAAAAACATCTCAAAGATGAATTTGGGTTTGAGAAACGATATGTCTGTGATACGTGCGGCAAACAGTTTCTGAAGAAGAATTATTTGACAGTACATACGCGGGTTCATACAATGGAGAAACCGTACCAGTGTTCGTACTGTCCCAAAGGCTTCAGACGGTGCATAGACTTCATCCAACACAAAAGAATACACACCGGAGAAAGACCGTACTCGTGCCATGTTTGTGGAAAGACTTTTGTAGCGCACACGCCTCTCAAGCGTCATCTCACAGTTCATTCCGACGAAAGAAAGTACAAGTGCACCATCTGCAACACCGCCGTCAAATCCAGCGATTCTTTAAAAAAGCATGTCCTCGTCATGCACTCGTCGGAAAAGCGCAACGTCTGCACCGTGTGTGGCTCTGCCTTCGCCATGAAGTACAACTTAAAGGCCCACATGAGGGCCCGCCATTCTGAACGTTCGGGATTTTGCGAATTATGCAAAAAATCATTTTCAAATCTGCCAAAGCATACAACCACGCATCTGGTGGAGAAGCCCTATGGGTGCCATATGTGCAGCAAACGGTTCTTTCGCGAGAAAGGTTTAACCGCGCACATGGTGAAGCATGAGAATGAAAATGCCACATTTCCATGCTCCTTCGAGGACTGTAACTCTGCCTTCTCTAAACAGTGCAAGTTGGACTTCCACACCTTGAAGTATCACTCCGACCACACCCCGCATGTCTGCCAGTATTGCTCCAAAGGGTTCTATCGCCTTCCCGACTTGAGGAGACATTTGAAATCCAACCACGATAGATTAACCGAACCCGTTATTCCCGATAGCTTTCCATGCTGATGAAATTATTGTAAATGAATTTTGTAAATTTTATTGTGAAAATGAATTGCTTTTATTACATTTGAGTTGTTTCAATCACAAAAGGCTTCCTTAATTGTGTATTGGTAGTAAACCTATAAACTATCTACAAATCATTTTCTAGAAAGAATAATAGCTTTATAAAAGGCTTTTTGCATTTTTAACGAACAATACAATTTGCATTACATCCCCAGAGCAAATAATACACAGAGATGTCCTAACATGCAAGAGGAAGAAACCAAAATAAGGAAGGCGAGCTAGGCGCGCTGCCAATTTCAGTAAAAAAGGTTTGGCTTGTTTACAAAACCGAGTATTTAGTTTGATTTTTTTATAAATACTTATTAATTAAAGTGGACAGCGGTGAACTAGGCTGTTGCCAAAATGGGCATCACGCGACCTTTGCTTCCAGCTATAATAATTTACCCATTAATAATAATTTTTCGGTAATACAATATTTTCATTTTCTTATCTGTTGAATGATATAAACCATTATTTTTATTGAATGCTTGATAACAATTTTTATGGCAATGCATTTGTCACATTTAATAAGTGGTGACAGGGTACTTTTTTATGCATGATATATTAATTAATTAATATTATTATTTCTGTTCTTGAATAGTCCTTAGTTGTCGGTGCTGTCAACTGGTTTGACATGTTTCTAATTATTTTAATATCTCTGTAAATGTTCTAAACACAACTTCATATTGTACGAGTTAATACTTTAATTATTTTATTAAATAAAATAATAATACTTTAATTATTAAATAAAATAATTAAAGTATATGAGTATCGAATGCTACAAAAAAAATGTTTTGTCAAAAAATAGAGAAAAAAGTTAGTTAATATATACGGATGCATCGATAACTTTTCGAGTGGTGCAGTAGTGGGAAACAGGGGTACAGGGTTTGGTTTGCCGTGTCACGATGCGCAGTTGTCAGTACTAACCAGCGGTCTGTCGGCCGTAATGAATGTATCAGGCGTTTTATGCGTAGCTGATGTTTTATCCTCATTTCCAACACGTATACACAATATTTTACTTATGTACGTATATGTACTATTAATAAAATGATTTACACTAGTAAAAACTACATATTCATTTTTATCCAACTTAAAAATTACATGAGATTCTAAATGTGTACTTTGTACACTGAGTGTACAGCACCGGGCCTCGGGGGATTTTCTAGCACTGAAAGGGAGGGATAGATCAAAGGTTAGTGAACATATATTCGTGTTTATATTTTTCAGTTACTAAGCCTGAAATAGTTTTGTATAATTCACATATTGTTAGTATTGATTTTTATTTACTGTGAATTTTTCGCAGGGACCAAAAATTCGGCAGAATACAAAAACCCTTGTCTACTTAAATCGAAAAATAAATAATGAACAACAATGCTTTCAAAACTTTTTTATTTGTACTAAACCATAACTTACGTGCAGTATAAAATCTCATACAAAAATTACTATAAACAATGTCATTATAAAGATCAGTGCATCATTATTGTGCTATACCTACTAAGTGAGGTTACTGAACTTTAAACATTATCAAAATATCTTCACAAATTATTCTAGAGATCTGGAGGCATCACTATTATTGCACTTTTGTCAAAAATGGCATAGAGAAATAAATTTGGAATTCATTACATAAATTGTTACTTTTACACATACCATATTATTTGTAGCTATAAAAAGGAGTTAATTCGGTATTTGAAATATAGCTGTGTGTATCTGTGTATAGGTTAATTTAGAAAAAAATTAAATAATTGTTTTAATTTTTTATGTATCCATGGTTAGATTAATTATTAATTGTCTATGGACGGATGGTTTACGGCTGTTTTATTGGATTTTAGCGGGAATCAGGAGGCAAGCGATGTCGATGTTGTCCTCGTTCTGCAGCTCCCACTTGACATCCACGTTGACCTTGGGATAGGCCTTGAGGACAGGCATGATGGCGCTGTAGCTGTACTTCTCTTTCTCCTGGAGGGGGCAGGTGAGGCCGGTTCCCTCGCAGGCGTTGGGGTTGGAGAGGGGGAAGGGGACGGGCATGCCCATCATCACTCCGTGCACTACGGTGTTCACTTTTGTCAGGGGGACATCTGGTGGAGACAAAATGATTAAGAGATTTAAACTTTTACAGAATGGAAAGGAAAATTAAGTGCAAGAAGAATGAAAGGTGACCTCTATAATGATGTAAAAGTGTTGGAACATCTGATCTGATGAATGCAATAGGGAAATAAAGGGTAAGTGGAATCAAACGCGGCTCTGCAGCTAAATGGTTTATGATTTTTTCTTTGAATTACATAGTAGGTCATGCGTTTGATTTCCTTTGCAGTGTATAATCATGTGGAGATAATTGATTTCATTATATTATGTATGAATAAAATACTGAGTACTATAGTGAATTGTGCAAATCTTACATCATTGGCATTGGAAAGATTGTTCAAGAATACAATTATTCTTCTGAGAGGTTTGTTAGTTCTACATCTCAGAATAATTAGTCATCTGCCCACAGTCAAATTTCAGATAAGTACATAAACGTTTGCCTTTCTTATAATGTTTGGATTGCCAGTCTACTAGATATGTTGTTGATGAGAATTTTTGATGAACCATCTTAGAAAAATGAATGGTATTTTCTTGCCTCCCACATTATTACTAAGGCTACAACACCAGGAGTGCTTGCGTGCCAGAATTAACAGTCAATCATTTTCTGTGCTATTAGCAATTGAGAATTTAATGTTTTCTATTTTAAAATGCTTATACACTCCGTAAGTCTGCCGACAATGAAATCAGGAAATATAGAGATATACTTAGATTGATAAAAAAATTCATTTTTGTATAGCTAGGTTTGTCCAAGCTTTCTTTATTATAATTTTTTTTCTTTAACCGTTGATGTGAGCTCTTAAGTCATTGATTCAGAGTTAGGGAGTCGGAGGAAATGAATAGTTTGTTTTAGGATTGTTAACTTATAAAATTAAAGTCAAGCAATGGGGGGAAGTTTTGATTGTCAATGTAGTTTGATTACAAAAAATAAAAATTATTATGGTGGTAACTTACTCGGGATAATGTCCATGGAGATGGTGACATTGGTATTCCTCTTCAGGATGCATTCCTCTTGAGATCCATCACACCCGGACACCTGCACATTCTCCACGGTAGCGAGCTTGGAACCTGCAAAAGAGAATAATGATTTAAATAAACAATGATACTTGTAACAAAAACATTTTGGTTATTTAGTTCATATCTCAAAACAGGAATTGTTTAAGGGTGAGAGGGACGTCGGAGCGGAATTATTTATTATTTCGAAATATTGATAGTATTATTATGCAATACGATAAACATAATGTTTTTAAATAGAAAAATATTTATTAAATGTTTTATAAATTTACATAGGCTTAGCATTTATCGAAATCTAATCAGAAATATTACTTTTTCTGACCGTCCTATTGTATGTTTTACAAAATATTTAAATTATGAATATGGTTTTAAAAAAAATGTGATAAATATTTTTCTATTTAAAAACACCATGTTTATCGTATTGCACAATAATATTATCATTATTTTGAATTTATAAATAATAACTCTCCGACGTCCCTCTCCCCGTTAATGAGGCATGAGCGTTTAGGAACAAAAAATAAATGTCCACCATGGAAAGATTGTTGGTAAAACGTTAAACACTCATTTTGAATTTGTTTTCTGTGTCAAAATGACTCTCCAGATAGTTAAAGTACAGCTTGACACGGTTAACTTTGCACTTGGAAAACTTTACAAAAAAAAACATGGATTTTGTCGTTTTTTTCCTGCAAAATTAATTGTGTCAAAGTGTAGGAAGGTAGAGGTAACTACGTACCTAAATTATTATTATTTTTAAATGTTTTTAACTGTTGGAAAAGAAATTTGAACAAAAAGTTCAATTCTTACTTTTGATTATTTGTTTTAATAACGATTTCTTTACAGTCGACAGAGCATTATATTATAGCCGGTGAAAATTAAATCCAACCCTCCACACTAACGACCAAATTCTTGTAAGAGCGTCATGAAATCTTACATTTATTTGAAGATCTTGGCAATAAATCACAAACAAATCGAAGTTTAGCTCTGTTGCCTCAACAGAAAACATTTTTATATCGATTATGTATATTTTTTTTATATCTGATTTATAGATCGTCGTAGTTCAGTCAACTCTTTGAGGTTATAGCCGGGAAATGGTAAATAGCGAATATAAATGGGAAATGAAAACACGTACACAAATATTTTCAATTTGGGAGGTGAGTATGGTTAACACCGCCCCGGGAACCATTCATTGGATAACCAACACCTCTACCATAATTCACCCCTAGTGTTTCGCTACGTTTGGTGACTTAGCAGGGGTGCCCATGGGGTGAGGTTTGTCCAGGTCTTTGGTGGCAGATGTGTCTGCGTTGCGGCCGGATCGAGAGAGGTCGGTTGAGGGAGACCCCTTGACCTCTCCGGTCAGACTCCCTCGAGCCATCTCGAATCTTTCGACGCCGTGACTTTTTTAGTATTGGACCACCCGCTTGTGTGGAAGCCACATTACACAGCAAGAAATGATGTTGTCAGGGGGACGAGGAAAAAGAAATTCTAAGATTTTATATTGTTTAAGCTCCTAATATGCATCATGACACGTCTAGAGAACAATAAATTATCATCAAAGAAAACAATCAATTTATGCCTTGACAATATAATTTGAATAAAAAAATTCTTTGTTTTAAGTCGCTTTATTATATTTATACATTGTCGACCAGTTTCGGTTGAACTCAACCTTCTTCTGGACCGTAAACAGATAAACTAAAGGTTTATATATTTACTGTCATAAAGAAAGTTGAGTTCAACCGAAACCAGTCAACAAAGTATAAATATAATAAAGTGACCTAAAACAAATATTTTTTAAATTTAAAATAAATTGTCAAGTCTCTGAACAATTGATGTGGGATTGTAAAATTAGTAGGTACCCTGGTATGTTGTATCATATTTTGAGTGTTGCTCTCTTGATCTTAATTAATTTGATAATTAAAATAAAAATAAACAGATATTTTTCAATGGAATTTTAATCTTGATTATATTTACATGCGTCTTATTTATAACAATACATGTTTCTCTTACACAATTGTTTTATTTTTACCACTTTGTGGTAAGCCTTGCATTTAATACCGTAGAAAAATATAACCTTATCAACAACATAAATAGTTTTACTGAGGAATTTACTTTGTTTTGCTAATGTGGTTTTAATTAAGCGTGATAAACATTTGATCTCCTTTAACAATTTGATCTAATCGGTTCTATTAAAACAACATTTGCCAATTAAACATTTTATAAGACTTTGAAAAAAAATGAACCAATGTAACAACCTCTCCCCTACATATGTAGATATGGCAATGTCAGATTTAAATGCTATGAAAATACACGGGAAACGTTAATCTCATCTATTGCAACATAATTAGGTACTACCTAATGATGTGGCAGATTTGCCTATAGTTATTATTTGATGGACATTTTGCAATGTAAACAGATGAGCAGTAATAGATAATGGGAACTATGAATTATAATGGCAATAAGAAGAGATTATCCATAGATGTATATAATTATATGAGATTTTCTATAATTTTTAAAAACTTTTTTATTACATTTACAAAAAAGTTTTTTTTGGGTACTTATTCAAATCAGCAACAATACAACTAGAATAGTTAGATACTTACCTATGCATGCATTACTCTGTGAATCTGAATTAAAAACATTGTAAGTAAGAAGAAAAGAAGAATGAAGTTATATTACGTAGAGTGGTCAGTGGCTGAGTTGGCATCACGTTTGGGTCTCACCCAGGCGTCGTGAGTTCAATTACTCGGCTGGTCCTCCATTTACGACACAAGCAACATCTTCCGCTTACTGTGATGGTAGTAGGAGATTTTCAAATATTGTCAGGTTATTCGTAACCAGGGAATATTTGTCTTTCTTTAAAAAAAAAGAAAGAGATTTTAATAAATTATCGCTCTGTAGGATTTTTCCAAGAATTTGAGATTCTAGCGATACATGCTTTTTAAGAAAATATGTCTGATAGGACCACTGAATAGAGTGGCGTGCATTTCTCTATGATCAAGGTAAGCTGAATGTAGCTTTTAAAATTGGGGTATGAATTGCGTATTGAATATTTGAAAATGGCCATTACATAATCACCTTCCGCTGATTGTTGTGGTCAGCTGAATAAATGAACATACAAGTTCGTTACCAAATTTTGACCAGATATTTGTAGTTTTTTTTAAGTGTCTTTTAATTTCTTTTTATGGTACGTTTTTC
Source organism: Halesus radiatus (assembly GCA_022606495.2). Taxonomy (NCBI): domain Eukaryota; kingdom Metazoa; phylum Arthropoda; class Insecta; order Trichoptera; family Limnephilidae; genus Halesus; species Halesus radiatus. The sequence goes on along the minus strand of JAHDVE020001636.1, from coordinate 32,736 downwards.
TTAGGGTAGGCACAGCTTTTCAGTTTGTATGGACTGCACGCCACTGCTGAATAGATACGTAATACAAGATAGAAGTACCTTCCGTGTCATTTTGAAGGAAATCCACTGTAGACACTCTCTTTCTATATCGCCATTTCATTGAATCGAAATGAAATGATGGAAAACGAGGAGTACAATGTTATCTAAGAATCGAATTCAAGGCGTACAGTGCAACCATGGCCATAGATGTCAGTCCTAGTATTCGATGTCACCCACACAAGGATAATTTGGTTTTTATATAAGGGGAGGGGGGGGGGGTATGTTGCGTGATAATAAATAAATAACATTAAAAACAAAAACATCACATGACTGTCAAATTCTCTATCTTAGACTGTCACTAATTATTGCTGTGCAAATTAAAGATGTATTTAAATACTAAGAAAAAGTATAAATATGTTATTATTTAACTCATGTGATTTATCATGTCATGCGTCACCTACAATAAATTGGAGCATAGCGCTTTATGATAGCATTTTAATTTGTTAAATTTAGAATAATGAGATATTATACTCGTACATCGAGTGGAAGATACTCTCAGTATACCGCCCTGAAGAGAGACCACCACTTGAAAGAACTTTAGCTATGTTTCGTGACCAAAACTAATACATGTATTTCGATACCATCCTCTTATACATTCCATCCCTCTCCCGTATCCTTTCTACTCAAATTAGGATTCTTGTCCGGTATCACTTTTATTTACATGCCTGTAATTTTAAAAACATTCAATCTCGCTTTGTTGATTATAAACGACATAATACGGAGTTCATTTGATTAAGCTTGATTATATTCATTGTTACATCAACTCTTACACTCGACATTGTTACCAGTTTGGTACTGTGTAGTTATGTATTTGTATACACGAGTATCCCCTGTACAGTGTACACACTACACAGTACATGGTCAGTCAGTCAAGTATGACTAATAACCTCAATGAAACATTGTTTATTATTTATGTACTTTTCTACCATATAAAAATCTCACATGACTTTGTTACAAAATGAGATCTTTTTAAACTTTTTGAAAAAGTTGTCTTACCAGAATACTGCACCAGTCTAATCTAGACAAAAATGGTGAATGATTATAGATTACCTATGGGTTATTGCTTTTAAAGTAATTTTTTTAAAGTAAATAGTTCTCCAAGTATGCAGTTTAGTTTTTGTTATTATTGCAACAGTTGTTTCGGCGTTCAAACCCATTTTCATTTGATTTTCATTGAAATTTTAATAATATATATTGGAATTGTACAAATTAAAAGTCTATTCACGTCTATCGACACCGTGCAGTGCACTGCACAGACACGTTCAGTGGCAGGCACGCCACAGAAGGGAGTATTCACATCACACTGTGTGTGAATGTATTCATAGATAATGAAAACAACTAATTTTGCCGTGCCTGGCACTTAGGTATCTGCACTGCGTGATTCTGGTAGATGTGAATTGAACACAGTATGTATGTATTAAATTTGTTCAATTTTGGACCCCGATGATGCTTGTGTTAAGCGAAACTGGTCAGTCCTAATAAAAAATAAATACATTTCGTGGTTATAAACAGAGTGATTGTTTTATTTCAATCATTACATTATACTTTTAGAATCTGCATTTGCTGCTCTATATGAATACACTTGTATATATTTGCCATTATATTTTTCCTACCTAATTAAGTAGATTTTGAATGGCAATGGAATGATTACAGTTTATATTACATTACAAATATGTGGAAATATTATTATTATGACACACCTAAAGAAGATTGTATATTATTTTACTGTATGTGCCACACAGTGCACAATCTACAATTTTAAATTATAATAATTTATGAATTCGTAGAAAAGTGATATATGTAGTTCTTAGAATGAACAATTTTCATTCTGTTTTCTGAAGTCAGCAAACATAATTGAGAGTGATTTTGAAGGTATTCACGTTGATTTTGAACATGGCTTATTTTTGGAGTTTGTATATAAATTAACGAAAGCTTTTTTTTAAAAAGAAAACCATATAAGTGAAACAACACAAAACTGCGCTATATAAATGCTTTGTTATTATTATTATTATTATTATATAAATATAAAAAGGCCTTTTTAGTTGGCAGAAAATATCATAGAAATGATAGAGTTAAGTCTCGCCGTGGACTCGTTAATTGCTTTTCCTCAATCAGCACTCTAGGGTAGGCACCATTTTCCACCGTCCAGAATTTCGGGACTTGTTAACTCAAGCAAGGGCCTTGAAATTTATGGTAATGGTCTAAATAATTATTGTCAGGCTTTATGAACAAAAATTTCGAAGATTATCAATATTATCTTTTACGAGAAATATGTCTTAACATCATGGACTATATATACCAAAACATTGTTCAGGCTTTGAGTTGAATGTTCTCTCAAATGCATATTTTTGTCATTGCTTTATTCATGCATTTATAATGCATGGGATGTTATTTTTGTGTAGCTCTTATTCAACTCATTTCGTGCTGTGTATTCGGTGTAATTGGACAATGGTCCATTAATTGAATAAATAAATTGGACTCTAACGAAAACACAGAAAAGTAGTTTCCCCAGAGAAATATTTATTTTCCAAAAAGTCTGTTTTAAAGATATTGTGTTTTAAATTTAAACTTAAAATCTAATCACAACTAGTTATTCAAAACATGTTTTCATTTTAACAGAAAATGAACTTGTAACAAAACTGTCTTTACCGCGGAGGTTTTAAAACATTGTTATATTCTTATCGCGAGCACATTGTTTAAATGCAACACAAAGATCTCTCATAGGAAAATCAAAGTTTTTAAAAAGCAAAATGGAAGTATTTATTCAGAAATTAGTGATACTTTTCAATTGAGATGATATAACATCATTTACAAAGATAATTTTATTTTTAAACTTTATTTATTATTTAACCCTCTGCAAGGATGATAATTAAATGAAAAGGCGATTTTTTTTGTATTCTTGAAATTTATGATAAATAAATTTAAAAAAAAAAGAAAAAACAAAATCAAATTCACAGATTTTTTTTAAAGTGACAAATTAAAATGGATTCCAATGTGAATTATTATGTAGGTACCTAATGATAATAAGGAACACCAGCAATTTTTTTTTTTTTTAATAAATAATGACGTTCTCACTTAAATATATTGAGCATTAACATTATCAAAATATCCAAATTGACAATTGGTTTGCTCACGAATACTCTATTATTATTATAGTTATTAACAATAGTTTTTTTTTTATATTGAATAACGATTATGGAGCCTAAAGTCACCCAAATTAAGTTTAAATTTCACCAAAGCTAAAAAAATACATATTTAAAATACAAAACAAAATCGAAAAATAAAAATCTCCATACTAATCCAAAAACAGAATACACACGCGACGTCAGATGTTCCAAATGCAATGGTACCAAAATAGCCATGTGTTTTGATGAGATGATTAGTTATTCACTTTTAAATAACCATTTATAAATTCTACATATAATTATATATATATATGATAAAAGTTATATATTCAGAAATGGCGTTTGCTGATCTATATGAATATATATTTTTAAAGTCATAATATTTTTCACTGGAGTTTCCTATTCGTCGTTCACCATATTGCCAACATCTCTATTTACAGTTGCTATTATAGCTAGCTTGGCACAGGTAGTGTGGTCACGACATTATGTAGATGGATGATAAGAGCAGTGCCGGCTTTTAATTGAATCTCCCCGATTCGTTTTTCAAACAAAACGCTGATTTACTAAAAAAGTTATGATGATAATTTTGTAATCACTTATTGTTTGAAGTTCACAATGCATGTTTGAGTAATAAATGCAAATATTTTTATTATTACTTAGGTTCTGATACGTAGTGTCAAAGAAGTGTTTTTTTTTTTTATTTTAACTGAAAATATTACAAGACAATCTATACTTGAACAGTTCATTGTACAGCTGATGTTAGAAAACTATTTTACCGTAAATATGCCAACAAAAAAGTATTTAAAATATGATTTTGAACAATTGAAAACATAAAAAATGAATTAAATAATATATTTTGTATTCACCACTTTATTAATACACATATATTAATACATATTAATACAACATTAATACATCGCTTTCGAAACATCTACATGTTTCGAAAGCGATGCTTTTTTCATCAGGAGTATACAGGATACATATACATAGTATTCTGTACATATATATTGTATTCTGTATACTGATGAAGAAAGCATCGCTTTCGAAACATGTAGATATATGTTTATTAATAAAGTGGTGAATACAAAGTATACTATTTAATTAATTTATTAATAATGACGCCACAAAGTGAATACCAATCATTTGAAGAAATTACAATTGAAAATATGTTTATTTTCATGTGTGACTGCTGTTCCACCTTATGAAGACTTCATACATACAATTTTTTTTTAAATGAATTATTATTTTACATTGATTCAAGTTAGCAAAAGTAGTAAGTATGTTATCTGCAGATGTCCTCTGTATTTGACTAGTTTTCAGTCTAGATGTTGAGGGTTCGATTCCCACTTAATCACAAATTTTTTTTGTTTTTTTTTGCTTTGCATATGTTTGCCAACTGAAGCAATACTACAAATGATTTTTATGGAAATTCTATACAGGTAGTTAGGAAAATGTATAAGGTTTCAAAAGAGAAAAATCTTCGCACTGTAATCTTTTCAATTCTGTGAAATACATACCAAAATGTCTGAAAATAGGAGCAGTTTGAAAACCATCGACTAAAATTCTAGGCGACCTCTGTGGTTGAGAGTAAATTTTATTTGATTAATTTGTGTTATTTCACAATTTATTTATTAAAAAAAAAAATGTATATTTTGCGGTAGGTTCCAGAGTGGTAGATAATTTCAGTATCACCCTGGAGAAATACCACCATTCAGAATTGAAACGTTACTTGAAATGGCTTTAACCATTTTGGTTAGGAGATTTTAATAGGAAGGTATTTCACCACCTTCCTCTTTCCCATCTCCTTCCCCTCCTCACATCCTTCAGCATCACAACATACCTCAATTGAGGATGTCATAGTCTCACTGGCTGGGAGCAGTTGGGACTCTTGTGCGATACTCACATTAAAAAAAAAACATTACGTATTTCACATAGAATTTAAAAGATACAGTTTGAGGATTTTCGTCTTTTGAAACCCTATACATTTTCCTAACTACCCGAATAGAAATAATGGATAAATCATTCGTAGTATTTCTTGTGTTAGCAGACTACGCAGTATATTTTTGTGTGCTGACTATAACTGTAAAAGGCTGATATGCGACATTGTTTTTATTTTTAAATTTTATCGTAGTCGTAATAAATGACGCATATTGAAATGTTCCTTGAGTCAGTTTCGAAGACGATTACATGTTTATAATGAAATGTTTTTCTTATCATATTTATAATAAATTAAAATACATATTATAGTATTATCTAAATTATTGTATGTACTTATCGCCCCCCACCACCGCCCAGCGTTGCCATCCTGGAATCGATATTTCCGCTTGAATGTACGTAAATTCCGTTAGATTCCCGTTAAAACTGACTCACACGCCTTCTAGACGAGCGGGCGTCCCAATACTAAAAAAGCCGTAGCGTCGAAAGGTTCGACCATCCGATCGTCCATTCCTAAAGTCAAGCCTACCAACTTTAGGAAAGGACGACCGGATGATCGAACTTTTCGACGTCATGGTTTTTTTAGCATCAGGCAAAACGGGCGAAGGCACGAAGGCGTATTAGATTTCCGTCAGATATTCCGCTGATTTTGAGCACCAAAACCGCAGAATTATTTACCTTACTGATTTTTGTCACCATCTACCGAATTTAGTTTTCGCGTCATGACATCACTGGTCATCAGATTGCAATGTAGATGTAGATGGATGATTTTGGTTACGTTTTTTTTATGAATAGGTTGACATGTTTCAATCAGTATCGGTTGCTACAATAATTATTTTTGACCGGGATATACGACCACAAAACATAGATGTTCAATACACATGTACATTTAAAAAGAATGTTAAATTATGTGTGCTATCCGAGGATTGCCAACATATTCTTTCATATTTGTCCTTTTAAATTGTGGCATAATTTTTTGTGTATGTGTATTTTTTCATCCTTTTACTTTTATAACGTTTTTTTTCTCTTTCTTTCTTCTCTCCTTTTTAAAATAATAGTTTTAATATATTTTTTATTGCAATTAAATTTCAATGTATATCATGGTCACCCTACATGTTTACTACATTATACTTTAATGAATTGGCTGAAATTAGAATAATAGGTACCATATTGGTACCCAATTCGTAGAAACGTTAGGCCACTCTCTGACGGTCTGGTAGGGAATCGACATAAACCTCATGCGTGATACCGACAGGGAACTGCGCCATAGATTTCAATGGGCACTAGCTCACGACTCGAGGGGGGAGCGGGAGTGGTGCGACGTACTTCCGTTATACCACAAGCGGGACAACAATTCAGTAGCTTCTCGGTAAAATATGCACGCCTTTATAACTATAAATTACCATCATATACAGTAAAGGGGACAACGGAGAAAGTTTAGTGTGCAATAGGAAGACTTCTTATATATGGAGTAACGTGCTGGACCAGTTCTTGAAATGTTTTTATTGACATTCGGTACATTTGCCGGAATTTGACATGATCTCTAAACAGTTCTCTGGCAGCAATAAATAACCAACAATGAATGTTACGTTAGATGTAGAGGTGGACCTAAAACCTCCCCCGTTTCTGTCTTGTTCAAAGGAATAAATCATTCCAGAGCCTCGTCTTCACTTCATTCACTCGACATTTTTCGATTTTGACTTTGAATCTGAACATTCAGCGGTAAATGTTATAACAAAAACTGCAATACTGACAATTTACTGACGGCTACAAATCACTGCAGACCCGTCAGAGTCGATGGAGGAAATATCGCGAAACATTTCCTGCATTTTTGCTGCACCCGATTTTTGACGATTCCCTACTGGACCGTCAAATTGTTCAAAACAATATTGTTCTCTTAATATATAATTTGTTTGCTATTTTTTTTTTTTTTTAAATTATTAACCTCAACACAGGCTTGTCCTAGTGAGGTTAAAAATTCTAACGTTCAAAAATATTCAATGTAAAGAAACAATAAATAAATAAATATAAAGATATTCAGAGTTCCCTGCGTTAGGGGAGACCTTGGAGTAATAGGGGAGTCCTTGCAAATACCTAAATTAAGTGGTTTTCGCACAAGCGGGCGGCCCGACACTAAAAAAGCCATGGAGTCGAAAACTACGACCATCCGGTCGTCGTTTTCTAAAGACAAGCTTACCAACTTTAGAAAAGGACGACCGGATGGTCGAACCTTTCAAGTCCATTGCTTTTTAGTATTGGGCCACACGCTTGTGTGGAAGGCCTATTCGGCTAAATAAAAAAATTCCTGAAGAAATTACCAGTGCGATAAAATAATGCAACTAAAGACTTTCCATTATTTTTTCCGGGAATTACCTTGCTTTTTCTTCAACAAATAATTTTATTCGATTCCGCCAGAAAATTCGTTATCTTATAAAGCCCGTTAGACACAAAATTCTCCCGTTTCGGAGGCACTCCAATTCGCTAGAAATTACGGGAAATCCGTCATAATGGCAAAGCTGCTGCTGCCTCTAGCGGCGCTGGCTATAGTGCCTTCCAGACGATCGAGTGGCCCAGTAGTGTGGTCGACGAAAAAAAATATATTAACCGAGTTTTTATTTTTTGACTTTGCAATCATGGCAATAATCCTTGTCTTCGCTGAGCGAAGCGGACTTGAAATTTGGAATTTTGCTTTGGAAATTGCTTAACGCTAAAAAAAGCACGATTTCCAGAACGAAATTTCAAATTTCGAAACCGCTTCAGTCAGCGGAGACAAGGAGTATTGCCATAATTGCCAAGTCAAAAAATAAAAACTCGGTTAATATATTTTTTTAAGGCGATCCACCGGCTAAAATTCCAACGAATTCATGCGCTCCTTCTGCAGGTGGCGACAAGGTTGAGATTCCCGCTTAACATCGGCCGCATGTTTCGATTTACGCAAAAAAAACCATCACCAAAATGCGTGTTTTATTCTATTCTATAAAGCTCAAACATAATTATTAAAATGTTTTACTGTCATATTCTAAAAAACTTAAATTTACCACAATGAATAAACAATACGACAACATCGTAAAAGGGGTTTGTAAGTAGGAGAGTTTGCGCTTTAAACATTTTTTTAATGTCTGATACTTTATTTTTTTCTAGGCTTATAAAAAGTCACACCAAAAAAATCCCGGTTAAACGAAAGGCCAAGGTGGGTTCTACTTGGAGTATTTAATTAAAACATGTATGATATTTCTAGGCGATCAAATTCTCAAACCGAAAACACATGATTTTGCATTACTTCCCATTGCATTGCCTTAATATTTTTTTTCCGTCCGCCACACTGCTGGTCCACCCGCTCGTCTGGAGGGCACTTAAGGCTTCCAGAATGTGTTGCTTTTGTAATAAATATTTTCTGTTCTTGTAAACAATTAGGACAGTGCGCGACCAGCGAGGCATTAAATGTTAATATAATCCTATTAGCATCTTTAAAAAAAAAAAATATATATATATATATATATATATATATATGCTCATATGAGCAAACCAGGAGTAAACTCATATGTAGGTTACCTAATATTTATTTTTTGAATTTTATATTTCTATAATCTATTAAGAATACTCGTATATTTCACAGAAAATCTATTAAAATATATGGAAAAACCGTGCCGTTAGAGGGCCCTAGTGTAGCATGTTGCCATCTCAATATATGGTAAATCTCGAGAACTGCGGGTATTAGTATTTCTACGGTATTTGATGAAAATATGGAACTTCAGGCCACATATATAACCAATAATGACGTTCCAACTTAAATACCATTTTTTTTATTTAAAGTTAATTTTTGAAACCCACAAATACTCCAAATCTATGACCAGTCGGTTTTAAGGTTAGATTATTAAATGTCGAAACAAAGATGAGCTTTACCGTATATAATTTTATGTTCTCTATTCATAGTAAACCATAACTAAAGATAAGAAATAAAATGATGTACCTTTTTAGAAACTTCAACTCAAAGAAGAATGGATTTAACAAATTCAAATGCATACATTTTCCATTTAACGGGGAGAGGGACGTCGGAGAGTTATTATTTATTAATTCAAAAGAATGATAATATTATTTGTGCAATACGATAAACATGGTGTTTTTAAAGAGAAAAATATTTATTAGGTTTTTTTTTAAATTTGCATGGGCTTAGCATTTATCAAAATACAATCAGAAATATTACACATTTCTGACCGTTACACACATGTTTTACAAAAACATTTAAAAAGTTGAATATCCTTAAAAAATGCTGTGAAGGTTTTTATGTTACTTGTCGATAAGATACATTAAAAAAAGAACAGTGTGTGGTTTAATTTTTTTATGAACACTACCTAACTTTAATGTTTTTTTTTTGTAATGCGGATTACAAATCATTGGTTATGTTTATTTACAAAAACGCAACGATAAAGGATTAAAAATACTTTTCTCCACTTTAAAAATCATATTCGTATTTCAAATATTTTATAAAACATACAATGGGACGGTCAGAAAAAGTAATATTTCTGATTAGATTTTGATAAATACTAAGCCTATGTAAGTTTATAAAATATTTAATAAATATTTTTATATTTAAAAATATCATGTTTATCGTATGGCGTAATAATACTATCATTATTTAGAATTAATAAATAATAACTCTACGATGTCCCTCTTGCTCTTAAAAGTGCATGGAATTCAAAGAGGAACCGAATTAAAAATAGTTTCATTACATTTTATGACACATAACTCCCCAATAAATATATCAGGAAGTGACATTACTCCGAAGACGTGTGTTAAATTACTCGGTGTCAAACTGGATGCAGACTTTTCCTTTAAAAGTCAAGTAAACAGAACTGTAAGTACAGGGTTCTTTCAATTGAGGCAAATAAAGGCAGTGTGGAGAAACCTGCCAACAGAGGCAACTAAACTGCTTGTCAATTCGTACGTTATGTCACGTCTAGATTACTGAAATGGAATATATGCAAGTCTCCCCAAATACCAATTTAACAAATTGCAATCAGTATTCAACGCTGCAGCAAAACTTATCACCGGCGTATCTAAATATTCTCACATTTCAGAGCATCTCAAAAATCTCCACTGGCTCAAATGTCCTGAAAGAATCCAGTTCAAGCTCAAGTATTTAAGTCACTTAACGGAATGGCTCCGGCTTACTTATCAGAACTGTGTATTCCCGAAAATACCAACGCACGGCAGTCCACCCTTAGGTCAGCAGCGTCATCAGCTATCGGCAGGTTGAACGAACCAAAGCGCACACCTAATACTAAGTTCGGTGATCGTGCTTTCGGAGTGTCAGGACCTAAAGCCTGGAATGAACTGCCGCATTACTTAATAATTATCAAAGACTCAACAGAATTCAGAACTAAACTTAAAACACATCTTTTCCGACAATCGTATCCATAAATTGAAGAAATTCACCTGTAAATTGCTTAGCTAGGCTAGCCGGTTAGTACTTACCTAAAGTCATTAAATAAATAAAAAATAAAAATTCACGCATCGGTGCGCAAATGCGTCAACAGCCCGCAACACTGTAAATAACCAAAGTGTAAAATAAATAAAAAAAATATTAATATCTATTAAAAGCTTCTTATCCTTTTTTAGGTCATTTTATAGATATTTTCGAGTCCTAAAATTCATTTTATAAATATTTTCCAGTCCTAAAAATTATAAGTATTTCAATAAATACCAACTCTTCTTGTGCCACCAATCTTCTAATAAATGAAACATCAATAGAAAAGGAGCAACAAATATCCATGTATAACTATCATCTCTATAAATATTTTTTCTAATAAAACTGTGTTCATCTGAAGCGCCCTGCCAGGTAAGTATGTTTTTCTGTATCTGTTTGTACATGATTAGTAAAGCGCCCTTGAGTTGATTTTTCACAAAAACGGCGGTATACAAATGATCCAATTATTATTATTATTATTAAAAAAATAAAATAATTTAGGGGTGGTTCTGGGAGTGAACATAAAACGATCCTAGAAGCGGTATTGTGCATTGAGGAGGTAAAAAAAACAATGTTCAAAATATATTGCATTAAAAAAACTCCCGCATTTAGGCTGCCATAAGCATAATTTAAGGACCTAACATTATCATAATAACCTTATTGATAATATTGGTTTGTCCACGAATGTTCATTTTGTAACGGGTTAATTAAATAATACACACTTTGTACGGAGAACACATTAAATCTTTATTTCGGGTCTAATCAATTTACAAGATAATTAGCAATACGACAATATACCCATTTCAATAATAATGGGAAATGTAATGATCTTAATATCTATTTGTAGGGGTTCACTGAGAATCAGGTTACACCTGTCTCGGTCCTCCCAAAGGGAACGTTAGCGGTTCCCTCCACACTCCGGTTAACTGATAACCAGGATATACCTGTGTCAGTCCTACTACCAGGGTTCGAATGAGTACTCTTCCTATGGGTCACTGAACTACAAGCAGACGATTGACTAAGCGTCTCTTGCGTCAGTCCTGCCAGAGGTATTTTAAAGGGCGCGTGAGGTACCGGGAATTTGCTCTCCCTCCAGGTTAGCTGAACTCCAAGCAGACGATTAACTAAGCATCTCTTGTGTCAGACTTGCCGGAGGTGGCTGAAGGGCGCGTGAGGCACCGGGAATTTGCTCTCCCTCTGGGTTAGCTGAACTCCAAGCAGACGATTAACTAAGCATCTCTTGTGTCAGACCTGCCGGAGGTAGCTGAAGAGGCGCGTTGGGCACCGGGACGTAACTCGCTCTCTGTAGCTAAAACATGACCTTTTATAGGTCATGTCAGCTGTGACATCCCTTCCAGGGGGTCACATCTCTAAGCCTAATCAGCGGGGATGAGAAGGTAGCCAATCGCATCCTTCGCCCTAATTAGTAAGAGACGAAGCGATCGGGAGTGAGAAAGTATTCGAGATCGAAGATAACGATCAATACGCACGGAAATACCCCTATTACTAAGATGATTTGTTACAATTTTACTTTCATAATTTTTTTTTTGTACATTGAACAATAAAACATTATATAAACTGTGTAAGTCATCAAAATAAAAATTTTAAATATTGCAAAAAGAAAAAAAAGTACATCTTTAAAACACAAAACAAAATCGACGAATACATTTTATCATACAAATCTAGAACCAGAATGCGCGCGGCCGAGAACCGTGATGTCAGATAAAAATAATAATAATAATTGGATGATTTGTATAGCGCCGTTTTTGTGAAAAATCACCTCAAGGGCGCTGTACAAATATTTCTTAACTAATTATGTAGAAACAGATACAGAAAAATATACTTACCTGGTTTCGAATGTAACGGTACTAACAGAACAGGATGTTTTGATGAGATGGTTGTTTATTCACTTTCAATCAACGATTTATAATTTCTATATATAATTATATATATACATAATAAAATATATATATCCAGAATCGGCATTTGTTGATCTACATCAGGGGTAGCCACACTTTTTTCTAAAGGGGACTAGTTAATAAAAAAAAATGGTGGCGTTCGACTGATATAATATGTAATAATATCATGATATAACTATAAAACCCAAATACAATTCGGATTGTGTGTTATTTTGAAAACAGATGTTTTATACATATGAAAAATAACGATTCAAAAAATTCAAATTAACGACAATAATATAGTTATGTATTTCACTACTAAAAAAATTAAGTACACATCTCCAATGACGTATGTATATACGCGTGCACTCACAGAACGATCCCGTTGTTTACTAAACATCAGTAGCAAGAAAATAAAAGTGAGAGAAAACACCAGTTGCCGCGGTGAGGGCGAGGAGTGGTGACTGGGAGAGATGGGTAAAGTAAGAGAAGATATGTATATATTATTATTTTTTTATTTTTTTATTTATCTCTCCATTTTACATTTTTATTATTCCCTACTTGCTACGCTAGTTTGGGCCGTGTTGTAGCAAGTAGTCGATTTCGTAATAAAATAATCTATTTCGTGAACACGATAACACATAAAAAACGTTGTTTATAGATATCTGTACTAAAAAGAAAATTGATTTATAAAGTAAAATAAAAAAATATATATATATTCATTATAGGCCAATACAAAAACAACACAGAAAAGTTAAGCAAGGTAAAAAATTTGCGAATTTACGAATAGAATGATAAGAACTAACGGATTTTAAAATATAACAAGAAATAGATTGGCCACCCCTGATCTATATGATTTTTTAAGCCACAATATTTGATGAACACGAGAATAAAAAAATAAAAAAAAGTTCTTATTCATTTGCTATTTATAATGTTGTGCTAGATCTGGCGAAATGCATTATTTTTTATGGTAATAATTGTTTTGTCCCGATGATCGTATATATTAATCAAAACTAATAATAAATTAATAAATTAGATCACTTAACTCCATGTGTAATTATATTAGTACACACATTTTTTCCCATAAATGGTATAATTAATTCCGTTGTAAAACAGATGATGGATCCATGAGATTTATGCAGTACAAAGTTAAACGTGTTTTGTAACATAAACACCACATTCAGATATCAATCATTTTCCGAGATTCAATTAAAAAAGACGAAAATTTTGATTACGGCTAAAGCATATTTTTTGTATCCAGTTCAATGGAAGTTATGAATATGGGCATATGATAAAAAAATAAACTAAGTCTTTGAATTGAGTAAACTCGCTATTAAAAATTTCAACAACAAAGACTTATTGATTTATTTTTTCGTCAAAAGTATCCTTGTTACTGGGGTAGGTGCCTCGTTCCACATTGTGCATAGCTCGGTGTTTCTAAACATTCTTTGCGCCATTTCAAACTTCAACGCTCCAAAATTATCCATGCCCCCCGCAAAAGGAAAAATAAAAGTACTAGGGCTAAAGCGCCAAAGGGGAAAATTTTTCTTGGTTCCGAATTAAATATCTTTGTCAATAAAACAGTGATAATTGCATGTTTGCAAGGGGAAGCTCACCACGCGTTTCATTAATTACGTATAATGTAAGAATTAACCATAACTCAACACGCGTCATGTTGACATTTTCGCTAGTGTTGTCATTTTATATCTCGGAAATACATATATTAATTAATGATTAGTGCATTGCCCCCCGGTTGCGAAACACTGACATAACTAGTAACTAGTTGTTTTCGTTTGTTACATAAAATCCATACAAAGAAAATTAACTCGTGCGATTGCATATCGTGAAGGGTTATCCGATCAATTTGGAACGCATAATGATCGAATTTCGCACAATAAACTGCAATCTCTGTCAGTCAGGCGTAAACTTTCCGATGTAAACAAAATTATACATGCATCAATGATACACCAAACGTTTTATCACAAATTAAAATTAATACACGAGGATAAAAAACATTTTCTATATAAAAGCCTATCACACACATTTTGGACATTTCTCTCCTTTGGCACGGATATTAAGAAGTTAAAAGATTCTAAAAATGAAATAGACATTTTTAATTACACGATACACGATTAATTAAAAAAAAAAGACGTTGTACCATAAAAATCAATCTGATAATGTGATGATGCACTTTATTACAAGAGTACCAAAATAGTGTACCGTCAGCAGAGGTGACAACAAGGAAACAGTTTATGTACCTACTTATAATATGCTTTCGATCTTTCACTTGTTGTATGTAAGTTTTGGGTATATTGCCTGTTTTATGTACTAAAATAAAATAAATTATAGTACCTATGTTAATAAAGCTAGAGCCCTGAGATTAGGAGTCGGGTTAATTAATATATTGTTTGAATAGTATAGGAACGTAGTATTGAACCAATATAAAACGTTTTACGACAAATTTCGTGAATTTAAAAGAACTTTTAGTGAGTACAATATTTTTTACAGTAATTCCAAAGTTAATGAAGAAAATAATTAAATATTTATATCGCTCTCCTGCATAATTCCATTTGGTTTTGGCTAACGGAGATGACAAATTTAGGGAGATAGGTCTATCAGTGGCGGCTACAACCAAAACCACCTAGATCACGACGCCGGGACACTGAATGAAATCGGCCTCTTAGCTTGTATGAGAACCTACAAAAAAAATATTTTAGATCTTTTTTAAAATTAACTAAGGTGTTTTAAAATATTTAAAAGCAAAAAATAATTTGAAAACAAGTTAAGAGGCCGATTTTATGCAGTGTCCCGGCCTTGTGATCTAGGTGATTTTGCTACAATCCACAATATTGTATTTTTCAATCTTTGCACTGTAGAAAACTGTCACGAGCAGTCACTGAAATCGATTTAACGTCGCGAGCAGCCCGCTCTCTGAAAATGCTTGTGCACTTTTTGGGAACAGGTTTAAGACGATTGACAATTATTATTAGACCTTTGAATGTCACTGGTTTCGAATAAATAATAACGACTAACAAACACTAATAGGACGAGGACAAGTACGAATGGTCACCACAAACACAAACACAATAACAACTGATAACATTCATTTCATTTTTGAGGATAAAAACATTACTTTGTTGATAAACAAAAAAGTCACTTGGACACAAGTTGTGTGGTGAGAGGGAACTGATTTATTCTAACTAGAAAATTCAAAGATTCCGTTAAGTCGTTAGATTGAGGCAGTGAGTAAAATTGAAACGATGCTAATAATTTTTTTTTAATAAAAAGGGTGGGTCAGAAAGATGACGCGATATTCCAGTACTTAGCAGACATCCAATAATAATTATTATTATATAGGCAGCGGAAGTCCCAAGGTCTGATCCCGGGAAAACTCGGAACAACTACAAAAATACCACGTGTATAACAGTGTATACAATTTTTCCAAACCCAATTACCCCAAACCATGTTTAAAACACAAAATAATGATTAATTATATATAATATAATAAATTACTTTGAAAGGGATTATTACTGTATTATTATGTACCTACTCATCTGACGCTAAACACTATTGTTTGTCTTAAATCTTGACCAGACAATGCATCACCCAATACCATTTTACTATAGCATCTATTTAAATAAGTATCCCGTCTCAGAATTTATAAATACCCTAATAAAACTATCCCAAAAGAAATTCCCATAGCCAATTGTAAATATGTCATATAATGTTTATTGACATATACCCTAAATTTCAAAGTAATCTATTGTTCTCAAATCTGCAAGACCCTTTTAACTATGTCCGAAAACTTTCGAAATGTAACGAAGCATTTCTTTGTACGTTCCTTTAAAAACCTCATGTCCCTATAACCACGCTCTCATTCTTCCTATATCTTTGTACGTTCCTTTAAAAACCTCATGTCCCTATAACCACGCTCTCATTCTTCCTATATCTTTGTACGTTCCTTTAAAAATGCTGACACCTAATAAAATACACAAATAAAGTATCCACTAATAATTCTACAACCCGAGCCAACAAGAAGGAGATCGAATATAATATAAAAGTGAATAAATAAAGGTACAATCGTGCACAACAGTTAAATAGTCCACAGGAACAGTAATGCATCTAAATCGGTGTTCAAAACCAATATGTACGTAACAGTATAAATTAATTGGTAATGTTTTTAAATGCTTTTTTATTTTCTTTTATATGTTTTTTTCCTTCACATTTCTGCTAAATTGTTTCATTACTTTCTGTTCATGTAACATTATTTTATTTTCAGTTCATTGTTGTTATGTCTATATATTATTATGATAACGGATAACGAATAAAGACACGAATACCTCAACACAGGTTGAATGAGGTGTTCATGAAACATTACAACTAAACCAAATACATACGTACTTATTACTTTACAGTCCACTGTCATGTTTTATGTTAGGAATATTATTTTTACTACTTGCACTTATCTAATTTATGTACCTGTAAACTGTATGCACGAGCATAGAAGTATGATAAAGACAAAAATTTGTCGGTTCTTCGGTGGTTAGACCAGAGATACGGATAGCGGATGGTCCCGAGTTAGAATCCTGGTTGCGGCGAGAGCCCATTTTTTTGCGTGTTTTTCAAATACATGATACGAATAAGTTGAAGTATCGAATATGCGACGGCGACGCCTGGGCGTGAACCCGGCGCTTTGGACCACTCTCTCACTAACCGGGCATACATATTGCTTTAATATTTGAACTAATGAAATTAAAGTACACCAAAGTGTTGTAAAATATATAATAAAGAACTTACCGCAGTCGCTGTAGACATCAGCGGCGACGAATCCGACGCACAGTACCAGGACGGCATAAGATAGTGTAGACTGCATGTTGTTTGCTGTTGTGTCCGTGTCTGTTCCTTACCAAATAACGACTGACTTATCTCGCTACACTTTTTCGCAGCTAATGAACGGAAATCACTAATAAACGGGTATATATCTCGGCGGGACCGACGCGTATGTTCACGTGCGTCTTTATTAATATTAATGCGGACAGGATGCCAGATGCCAGTTCTGAGTCACACGACGGCAAGTGCCCGACTGAGAGAGGCTTGGACACGGGCAAAAGTCCGCCGCACGTCACTAATCGTCGATAAACAAAGAAACCGACTCTTGCGATTTCAAGCAAACGTGCATACCTATACCTTAATTGGTGCAGTCGATATTGCCTACTGCCATACCGCGGCATGCATGAGCGATTGTGATCAGTGACAATGTGATTCAGCACTAATGAAGTCCACAATATGACATACAGTGTGTGCAACATTAACAAGATGTACCCGACATACAATAACCTTAGAGTAATATATATTGTTACTCTAAGACAATAACCATGGTTTCGTAAACTAATTTGGAGTAAAATAGTGAAATATGATTTCACTCTAAGATGACAATTTTTTCTTTTCTATTTACAGTGTCTGTACAGGACGTACAATTATATGTCTGACGGATACGTCCTATGATAAGTAAGCTAATTTGGAGTAAAAAGTGAAATACCATTGACACTTGACAAGCTCTTGACATTTCTAACAATTATTTATTCCCCCTTGGCTACGTGTAACACAGTCATAAGGGACGGTGCGGACTGCGGAGGCGGTCGGTTGAGTGAATTTTCTGGAGCTAGCTGGTGGCGACATGTGAAATTTTTTTTCTCTTTTCTCTGAACAGTGATTTTGTTACCACTTATCACTGTTCTTGCTACTACCATTACCGTTAGATTTAGTAAGACAGGGGTGGTGCGTAGGCATCATTCTAGGCAGTGACGCCAGATGAAAGATATATTTATATTTTTTATTATTGAAATTGACTACGTTTTATTTCAATTTACAATACTACACTTTTCTTTTAAGCATTGCTTGTATAGAGAAGCGGAGTGTACATATTGCGTTTGCATGATAAAAAATTAAAGTATTACATGAAAATGGTCTACATGACAATGTTACAGAGTTGGTGGTTTACATTATGGAAAAGACAGAGTGCATAGGGACAAGTTTTGACAACGTCACATAGGATATTTACCATATAGCATAACGGTACAATCTTATAGGGGTATACGTGTGAGAATGTGTGTACGAGTATTGTTTTTAGTTTGCTTGATTTTTAAATCTTATTTTGTGTATCACTGTTTTTTTATTGAATTTATATCTTTTGGGATTTTTTCGATGAATTGGTTTTTTCAATATTTGCACATGATTGACATTTGTCACATGAGAACGGGTCGCTTTTACCACTCGTTCTCTGTTCAACAGCTCGATTCAATGATCTGCCGGTCTCTATGTTTCCTCCCTACTACAACATGGGTCTCTTCAAGACCCAAGTTCACTCCTTCCTATCCTCTAAAAGACCCTCCCCACAGCATCCCTAGAGATTATATAGGCCCCGAAGGAAATAATTTCCCTCGGGCCTCCTGTGTGGAGTTACTGTAAAAAAAAAATCTTTTAGGATTTGAGGCATCGATTTAAAAAATATATATTTCACTAATAATTGATAATTTAAATTTTTCGTATAGTAATTTTGTGGGGTAATCTCTGTTTTTTTTTTTAATTTTTAACTTTACATGTATATTTTTAAATATGTAGACATTTCTTCTTAGAGCAAAACGGCATCTTACTTTTATTATCCCAAATAGGCTTGGGAATCGTTTGTATTGTCGGGTAAGTCCTGTTACACCCTGTACCTACATACATATGTATTATGCATTTCGTTTCTATGCGGTAATTACCCAGTTGCGGTAAAAATTGGTCCTAATAGAGCTTTACAAGTTAACTGAGTTATTAATGCCATGCTGATTATTCACTTTGTTAATTCCCGAGTCGAAGTTTTAAAGTCAATTGGATCATTATCGGCTGATATTTTCATTTTTGTAATAAAAACTAGCTGATGTGTACCCGGTCTTGCAAAGTTTTTTTTTTTTTGGAATAAAAAGTTGTGAATTCTTGCATGTCATTTGGGTGCCATAATTGATTAGACAGTGATCTATTTTTTTTTTAATAATATTTAATTTAAAAAAAAATTATGTAGGTGTTTTAAATTTTGAAAATATTTTACTCAAACAAACCTTCTTCTTTTGAATATGTAATCTGTGGCTAACCAGAGTGGTATATCTATAGGGTAACCTAAATAAAACATGGCAGGTTCAATGTTTTTCATACTAATTTTAAAACGTTATACTAACAGTTTTACATATTGGATTTCATTCAAACTACTCTCTAAACCTTCCAGGCACTAATAAGAAGAAACTGTGATATTTTCAGAGAAATCGGTAAAGTTATTTTGTAGAAAATCACGGCAGACAGACAAACATTCATTTATAGATAAATTTTAAAACTCCCGTGTTTCGTCTAACCAGGCAAAATTGAATACTCCCTATTACTATCATAAAAAAAATTGTTGATTGTGCAATGAAAGCCATAGTTTCTGCTAGGTGTTTGTATCCAATTTAACGTCGTCATCGCAAATCAGTAGTCAGCGCTTTTTTTACAATTCTATATACTATTACTCTTAGAGTAATAATACTACCCTACTACTATAATTCAAACAACGATTCGTTAAACGCTGATTAATTAAATTTTGATCAGCCGACAACATCGACCAACAATGCCGGCAAGTGTTATTATTCGAAGCGCCAATTTTGTCGAAAATTTCAAAATAGCGCTCAATTCAAATTTGTGACGAAGACAAATATGGTGACAGTTCAAACACCTAGGCGGAGGATTGAACCCACGACGCCGGCTGCGAACTGGACGCTTGGTTGCTAACCCGACGCCGAGTAAAAACCCGACTCCTGGGCGCGTGCAAACCCGACGCTTGAGTGTAAACCCGAATCCAACGTCTGGGTGGCGAATCCGATGTTGTGTTATAATGCTGACTACCTGCTGATTAATATGGAATTATCTACATATTAATACTCTAATTTCAACAGCGAAGTTATTTTTAAAAAAGTTCGATTTTGACCCACGTTCTCTCAAATCTCGCTCTGCAGTACGGTCTATTAACGCGTGAACTACATTTGTGAAGCCCAGAGTTAATTTGTTTTTCAAATCAGTCGAATTTGATGGACTTTTTCATACGTTCCGAACACTATGCGGACTACTTTAAACCAAAACTATCTAAATCTCAAGGCCCGCAAACTGAATAAAATTAGCCTCATAACTATAACTCCAAATAATGTCATTTCATTTTCTTGATATTTTTTAAATATTTTGAAACGCTTTATTACATTAAAATTAAACACATAGTTTTTTTGAGGTTCTCATAGAAGAATAGACCCTGATTTTATTTGGTGTCCCGGCCTTGGGATTTAGGTGGTTTTGATGTACAGCGAGCTCCCTCTCTCTTCCGTGTTAATCTCTACGCTGAAAAAACTCGTATATACCAATCTATAATATATTTTTAAAAATAGAACGAATGCACTCGTGAGATATTAAAACACAATCAGGTAGGTACCTGCTTATGTTTCTTATACCATAGTACCTAGGTAACTACAATAGACATTTTTTTATTCTATATTAGAAGTCAGGCAATTTTTAAAGGTTTAACTGATGGATTGAGTAAGATTTTCATCAAAAAAGTACATTTTTCCAAAAATGCAGCGGATGTTTTTGCTATAACATTACCGAATTAATAATTTGCTTTCTGAATCTGTTTTGCAGAATGCGTTTTATAATAATAAATATATTACATATATCCATTTTTTTAAATTATTTTTATAGCGCCGTTTTCGTGAAAATAATAATTGAGGGGCGCGTGGTTGGATTACGTTTGGTTCATGTAAGCGCGTGGGTAACTTACGATTACGATTATTCACATTCCATAATATTATGTTTTAGTTTGTGGTGACCCCGAGGGTAGTTAGGTTAGACTAGGTTAGGTTGGGATGGGTTGGGTTGGAATACGTTTGATTTGGTTGGACTAGGTTAGGTTAGGTTCGGTCGGGTTGACTAAAATGTGTAGGTAACTTAAAACAATAATATGTATTATGCAAATATTAAATGGTAGGTGTCAGATTATGTTTCAAATTAACCCTTTCTCACCCAATTTAATTTCTTTAAAAAAAATTTTACGTTGAATTGTGTGTAGTGGAATTATTAGCAAATTTTTAGTATATTTAAATTTTTTTTTTTTACTTATTGTTTATGAAGTATTCAATGTCATTTTAAAATGACTGTGGCTCTGACTAGTAAATACTTAATTAGTATGTAGACAAATGAAGCGTTGTTATTACATTATAAACTATTTTTATTTGCATGTACATTGCGAAATTTTGGGACGATAAAAACATATATAATATATACTTTTGTTTAGAATTTGCTTGTAATATATAAGAGCGTACATTATTCTTTAAATAAAAATAATAAAAGAAATGAAATAACAATTGTGTGTTTTAAGGTAGTAGAGAAGTCGAATCACAGAATTCCAAAAGGAGCGAACATCGGTTTTTGTTTATGATATAAAGTGTGTACGCAGCGCATCTAACCTAACGAAAAAAATGGTGTTGCCAGGGAAAGATCACTAAATCATTTTAAAAAAGCCGCAAATGAATAGGGTTAGTACTTACTTTGTAAATAATTCTCAAAGTTCGTGTATTTTTTAAATTACTCTGGGTGAGAAGGGGTTAAGGAAAAATAAAGAAAAAATAAATATCAATTTGCGAACAAAAAATTATGAATTTACACTTGGGAATAACGATATATTTTAATCACCTCCGTTGGGTGCAACCTCACATCATGTAATATAAATATATTTCATATTTTATGACCTGAGGGAACGGTCAACGTCAAAACTCTAGTATTTTTGTTATATTTGTCGTATGTACCGTTTAGGATACATAATCAATTAATTTATTAAAAACTAGCTGATGTGTATCGTATTTTTTTTTGGAATAAAGTTATGAAGTCACAACTTCATTATGAGTTAAAGTTATGAAGCTTTGAATTAGTGCCTGTCGTTTGGGTGTCATTATTGATTTGACAGCGAAAGTAATGGCTTGTGACGACTATTACTATCTCCAAACAAAGAAATAATATGAATTTTTTGCAGGTCTGACGACGTCTAAAAACTCAACCCCATTAGACTTTCATCATATACAACATACCAAAAATCTTAACTACCCTATTTGATGGAAGATAGGATGTTTAAAGTGACTGGACTGTATAACAGAAAACTTATTAATAATGCAGATAATTTAGTGCATATAGGTTAACTTTGGATGGTTACTTTGTGTTCAAGCCGCGCTAACTGGTTTGCCAAACATTCGTCAAACTTCAACTAGCAATTGCACCTAAACGGTACATGTGGCGAAAAAACATGCAAGAACCTTAATTATAGGAAATTTTCTGCAGATTATTTTAGCGATAAATAATATTTTTCTAAGTTAATGTTTTTTTAATATTAATCAGAAAACCGGGAAAAAACATTTTTTTTATGTTTTTCATCCCCAAAAAATAAAAAGGAGCAAAAATTAAGACAAACTTTCTAATGACTGTGTTATGTACCTGCACATCTGACTCTAACTGTCTACCTACTTCTCGAACTTCTAGCTATTGTTTACCTTAATCCTTTGACCAGACAATGTCACCCAGCACCCTTTTGTTACAGTAGCTATTGAAGTATCCCGTCTCAGAATTATAAATACCCTAATAAAACTATCCCCAAGGCAAAACCCAAAGTGAATTATAATTGTCAATGGTTATTGCTTAAAATATAATGATTATTGTCATATTCCCTAGATTTGTAAACTAATCTATTGTTACGAAAAGACCTTTCTAGGAATTCCCGCGAAACTTTCTAAAATATCTCGGTGCAACTCTTTGAAAGTTCCTTTATAAACCTTATGTATCCTATCTACCGATTTCATTCCTCCCCCATAATTGGTAGGGTACAATTGGTACCTCAGCTTATTTCTTCCTAAATCTTTGCTAGAATAAACTAGGCAAAGATCAATGACTAGGCAAAGATCTAATAAAATACCTAAAAAAAGTATCTGACTTTATACTAAATCTACAACCCAACCCAACAAGAAGGAGATCAAATATAATAAACAAGTGAAGAAACAAAGGTACATTCAGTGAAGAACACTTAAATGGTCCCCAATAACAAGAGGTATCTAAATCGGTGTTCATAACCGATAGGTACGCAAGAACTGTACTATTTGTAAATAACATGAAATTTCGTTGTATGAAAAAACCACATTAGGGTTGTGTCAGACGTCTTTATCTCCAGCGATATTTTTAAAATAATGTTTTAATATAATTGTATTGTCGGCACTTGTGCGGGGCCGGGGCCCAGCCGAAAATAAATATTTGAATTTCGTAACTGGTCCGGCCCCCCTAGGCAAAGAAACGTTTTGTGCAAACTTATGCAAATATATTGTGCAGGGCGGGGAGTGTTCCGTCACTGGCTAGAATGACAAAATAAAATGCAACGCGGTGCAGGGGAGACAGGTGTTGTCGGATAAAACTATCGCGACGCTATCGGCACAGAAATGTGCCAATAGCGTCGCGAAAACCTAAACAGAGCGCTCGGGATAGCGCCTGGCTTGGGGTGCAAATATAAGGCGAAAACAGCTATTCGTCAGTCAACCAGCAACTTTCGTCTCGATAAGACTTCTCTACCTCGACTGCCCCACCTCGCTCTGCTTCTACCGACTTGCCTACTTCTTTATTCCGACCACCGCTGACCCTGGACCTCTACCGGACTACCACCACCCACTGGACCCAGACCCTCGCATCAACCGCGGACAAAGCCCGCAGAACATTAGCCGGAATTCTAATTTGTGCAAAAGGACTTTGTACAAATTGGGAACATTTGCTAAAAGTGTATATTGTGCAAAATTCGAAAGTCGTCAATTTGTAGGAAGGTTCGTTCCCCCTGCGAAGGGGGAACGATATGTTGTGTCTCCCTCCCCCTCCAGCCCTCTTCGTAGATCGCGATCAGCTGCCCCCTACAGTTCGCCTGTGTGCCACACGTCTGATACAAGGGTTTCTCACCAAGGTGATGCCGATGGAATTTTCCACTCTGAAAAATGGTATGAGATTCCAGCATAAAATCACTGTAACTGCTATTGTAACTATTTGAGTTATTATAATGTAATTAATACCAACGTATTATATTTCCCTTTTAAGTCTAACTACTAACTATGGCCGTTTTTCTCATAATGATTTAAATAAGTAATTTTTAATAAGGTATTTATTAAAAGTATCTACTCATTATTTATTACTGCATTCGGTATGTTATTTTTCCATACATAATACATTTAGAAATCAATTAAATTTCAAACGTTAAACCTTTGAAAGTGAATTTTAAAATTATGCAATGATAAAGTTATTTGAGTTATTTATTACTGTAAATATTTATTTATGGATCAATTATTTTATTTTAAGTTAATATTTAAAAAAAACTCTTAGTATTTCGCATACTCATTCTTCGGGGATAATAAAAAATAATGTTTTATCATTTAATTCATCATTACAGGAGTTACTAACTCATTTACTGAAACCTAGCTGATGCCTGTGTAGTGTACCCGGCCTTACTCGTTTTTTTAAAATAAAGTTATGAAGTTGTGAATTATTGCTTATCGTTTGGGCGAAAGTATTGCCTTGTGACGACTATTACTATCTCTAAACAAAGAAACATTCATCTGAAAATTTTATTTCATTCCAAACATTTTTTTTTTCAAAATCTATCGAAATAATAAAGTTCTTTACATAGTAGGTACATACTTGTGTTTTCCATTTTGAGATTATTGTACCTAAACAAACCTTCTTCTTTTGAATACGTAATCTGTGGCTTACCAGAGTGGTATATCTATGGGCTAACCTCAATACAACATGGCGGGTTCAATGTTTTTCATATTAATTTTAAAACATCATAGCAACAGTTCTACACGTTGGATTTTATTCAAACTAAACCTTCTCGTCACTAATATGAACAAACTTTTATATTTTCAGCGAAATCGGTATTCATTTATATATATATATGAATGGTCCAGGCCTATATAGTAAAAAAAAAAATCAAATATAGGTGTAACCGTACCCTTGATTTGTTACACCTA
This sequence comes from Halesus radiatus, assembly GCA_022606495.2. Taxonomy (NCBI): domain Eukaryota; kingdom Metazoa; phylum Arthropoda; class Insecta; order Trichoptera; family Limnephilidae; genus Halesus; species Halesus radiatus. The sequence goes on along the minus strand of JAHDVE020001636.1, from coordinate 7,139 downwards.
CCATTCCTATGATGTGTTAAAAATTTCAGCCCCTTATCTTATATACAAGGGGGTGCTCATCGAATTATAAGTTTTTGACAAAATTTCAGGATTTTAAATAAAACACGTAATTTAAGGTTTATTAATATTACAAGTATTTTAATCAAATAAGTATACAAATTATTTAAATATGAATAAAATTTTGTAACAAAGTAATACTTAACATAATATTAGTCGCAATCTTTCAAACTATGTTTGTTAACTCCTTTTTGGATGTTTCAGTGGAAACGATTTTTCTGTTTTGTTCAACGATGTGAAGTAAAAATTGCTTTTCTTCCTCAGTCTTAGTGAGTAACGTGTTGTAATCTTCAAACAGTTTAACTCCTCTCTCCGCTGTATCATTAACAACACGCAAATTTGTGACGCAGCTTTTGCCTTGAAGGTAATCAACATTGTCATTCCAAGTCTCAGGAGGTAATTGCAAGAAAGAGTCCTTGATTTCAAGAACTAAGAGTGTTTTCAACGTTCTTTGTGTTGCAAAAGCATCTAATGTAACCTCTGAGGAAAGCTTAGCAGAGTCACCTCGTACTGAACGATTACCGACATCAGAATTTATTTTTTGAACAATGGCCTGTTTCTCAGCATCAGACAGCTTGTCAGAAAACAAGGCAAATGCAAGTAGTTCATCTGACAAATACCATAAGTGACGCTCTAAGACATCCCTAGCTGCAATACTGATTTCGAAATCAATGGATTCGTACAATTTTAAGCTCTTCCAAAGTAGTAAGTCATTTACTGGCGCATCTGCTGCCAAAGGCGCTTCGATCCAAACTTTGGTGTAGATGAGCACACCAAAACTAACAAATCGAACAATTTGTTTTTCTTCTCTCTTGGTTAGTTTAAATGCTTGTAAATTATTACTAAAGAGAAAAATCTTCAAAGCATACAGCAATTTCGCCATCCAACGAGCATGATGAATCGGACCTGAAGCGCGCCAATGTATCTTCGTAGGAGGTTTGTTCAAAACAATCATGGTGAGCTTTATTAGCTCTTTGTAATCATCACGAACTTGATTATCTCTAGATAGAGCAGTTGTAAGACTCTCAAGAGTATTTTCAGCGAACTGTTCTGCGTTCTTATCGAGGTCAAGACAATCGTAGTCCTCCTTCGGTAATGTTTCCCAAATATCGCTGAATCTTTTGAAAAGTGGGATTTGAGGAGAGCTTGATGGCCCAAAACAAAGAGTAAATATTTTTGAAAGCATTATTTAAAATATGTGATGACGACAAGCAAGCCACAAAAGATCACATCCTGTCTTTCCTTCTAAAAGAGTGCAAGTTCCCTTTTTGGCACCGGTGTTAGAAGGAGTAGTGTCAAAACTCATAGCCCGGACTTTATTTGTGACATTCCACTGTTGCATTGCGTCAAAAACAGCATCAGATATTTGTTCCCCCGTTCCCGCAGTAAGTTTAGGTACTCCTAATAGTTTTTCACAACCATTACCAGAGACAAGAATCGGAAGGCGCTCTACTTTCTTATTGCCAGTTATATCGGTCATCAGTTTGCCGTCCCAATGAATTACTAATGGATAGTCAATATCAAATTTTTCTTTTATATTGGAGTTGTATTCGGCTCTCGCTTTTTTTCTTGCACGTCGAATACTGCTGCGAGAGATTGGGAGTGAAGCAGGATTGCAACCGAGGGCAGCAGATCTTGTTACGATCAAGCGCACTGGTAACATGTTGTGTAAATATACCACTAGTAGACGGCTCAACGCCACAGGAACTAGAAGCACTCTTAATATTTTTTGGTACAGCCACTACAACTTCATCTTTGAACTTATCCCCTAATATGCCAGCGTTACTGGAAGTGCTACTGGAGCTGCACTCAAGTTCTATCTCTTGACTCGACACCACCGAAGATGAAGCATTACTTTTAGCAGCCATTTCTCTCAATTCTTCAGATCTTTGTTTCCGTTTTAGAGAGCGTTCTTTGACCTTTTCTAGTTTCTTGTCGATTGAGGTCATTATCATCTTACGTTCTCCTCTTTGATCGATGAGAAACGCTCTGTCTTCCGCAATTTTGATCAAATTCAAAGCGCTTCCATGGGCAATATCAAAATTTTTGTCTAGTTCTTTTGTAAACAAATACTCTCTTTTTCTTTGTGCTTCAGAATTTCTTCCTCGATTTTTCTTCAATAGCAACCAGTTCTTATGAAACTTAATCAGTTTTTCAATGCAATGATTTTGTTGTCCGGTCGGAATACTAGATTTACTCCATACTTTTATAAGTTCTGGAATAAGTATATGCGCGGAGTCTTTCACATTTTTGATTCATTTAATATGTGGTGAAAACGGAGTAAAACTTGCCGAAGAGTAGGAAGTTGATTAAACCTCATCAATGGCTCAATATCTCGAACCCCAAGTAGAAAAACTTTGTCTTTTTTTCGAGTAGATGAACACATTTTATCACACTGATTCACTTCACAGTCTACGAAATAAGTGTTTAAATTTGTCTATAAAACTCTTCAGTACTTTATTTTAATATTTATTTAATAGTTTAGCACACTGCCATATTCAGACTGATAATAATTATTCATAACTCACGGTTTATATACACAAATATAGGGTAGGGGGAGAGGGGTGGTCTACAAGGATTTTATTCGAATATATGGGTTATCTTACAATTGTTACTAAGTGGTTTTTGGCTGTCTAATTTCTAATTATTTTGGTTTTTTCCAGTAGGCTTAATTACCTTGGACTTTTGGCTTTACTTCAATAATGTTTGGGAAAAACCTTAAAAGTAATATGCATTATTAATGACATGGAATAATTATATCACCATAAATATAATAACAATTTGACAACACTAAAAATCAGGTCATTAATAATGCATGATACTTGTAAGGTTTATCCCAAACAATATTGAAGTAAAGCTACAAGCCCGAGGTAATTATGCCTACTGGAAAAAACCAAAATAATTAGAAATTAGACAGCCAAAGACCACTTAGTAACAATTGTAAGAAAACCCACATATTCGAATAAAATCCTTATAGACCACCCCTCTTACCCTCCCCCATATTTGTGTATATAAGCCTGAAGATGGTCTTGACAGGCTGAACCTGGTTACAGTCAAATAAAATTAAGTGGAAAAAAGTTTTATATTAGTTTTATTATAATATATTAAAAAGTACAAATTAAGCATTTTACACAAAAATTTCAATAACAACACTCGATTGAGCACCCCTTTTTACTTGAGCCATCTCCCTGAAATTTTACTATGTTATTACTATGAATACATGTAACAAATTCACGGAGCGGTCAGATGAAAAATAATAAAAAAAAATTTTGGACCACCCTAATATATATATAGATTTAACTTTTAATATATACATTGAATATTTAATATATATATAGATATCCCTTCTCGTACTATGTTGATCACACGCGACGGTACGCATATATACGTATATATATATTAAATATGCAAAGTATAATAAACATACTACATCATAATTTGAAATTTACTTTGTTTTATCAAGTTGCTCCATAAAGCCACCGATTTATTCAATTACATATCTAGATAAGTACTATTTTTAAATAAAACTTTTCTTATGTGTTGAAATAATTTTTATTTAAGATTTTACAATATTTGCGTTAAGTGAAGGATAACCCAGGATTGAAATAATGCATTACTCATTTCAGTACTCTTAATATTTTTATAACCGCTTTCACAAAATAAAAAACTGAGCGAAAAACTTCTCTTTGTCATTATTGTATTATATTTAAATTGGACACGAAGCGAAAGTAATGGTTCCACTTAGTTGGGGGTAATTTCCCTCAACGCCCGCCGTACTGCGTACTGTATTAGCTCGGCGACAGAACGGCAAACAGAAACAGCCCCCCTTTCACCGCTCTAGCGTGCTCATAGTAAAACCCGCTTTGACGAGTTGTTTTATTTTCTGCCCTAAAATTTAGATTTGACCTTAGAGTAACAATATATTATTACTCTAAGGATTTGACCAAGATTTTCGAGTGAACGTTTTCTCTATACCATTGACAATATATATATATATATATTGTTTTTTTCTTTAAAATCATCTAAATAATACTTCCTGTTATTTTATTGTGGGGGTACATTTTAATTTATAAAGCGGAATTCATAAACCAATTTTTTTTCGGTGTCAGTAAGGCCAATCCACAAAACTAAGTAAAATTGACGATTGAAACTTCTCTTTGACAGTTTAATGATTTGCGAAGCTAAATTCGTGAAAAGAGACGTCTTAAATTTAAGTATACTACTCAGCGCCCTCGGTGTCAAAGGGATTCCGCGCTTGAGCCAAAAGATAATTAGCGGCCGTACAGTTTGATTTGGTGAAAGCGGCCAGAAGTAACATAAAATGAAACTTATTTAATTACTGCGGGGATCATGAGGCAGACGATACTGTCAAGGTTCTCGTTTAGCAGCTCCCACCTGACGTCAACCTTGACCCTGGGGTAGGCCTTGAGGACGGGCATGACGGCGGCGTAGTGGTGTTTAGTGTTGCTCTTTAGGGGGCAGGTCAGGCCGGAGGATTTGCAGCCGTCGGGGTTTAAGATCAGGTGAGGAACGGCCATGCTCTGGAAGATTCCATGTACGATGGTATTCACTTTAGTGATGGCGTTCTCTGAAAACAATTCAATTTCATTATTTTCCAGTTGCAGCAAGTCAATCGGGCGATGACGTTTAGCTTTCCTCACTACAACATACGGTGTGGCGTACCCAAGGGTGGTGCTTTGGGTATCCCCCCTGGCCAAAAAGTCGAGTTTTGTTTACATTTTAAAGAAATAAATCCGTGATTAGTAAAAAACCTTAAAACTGTGATCAATACCCATATGCCATTTTTCGTTTATGCATTCCCATGAGTTATCAATTCAACTCATTTTGAAACTGTTAATCTTTGCTACATAATATTAAGTTTAACAAAGTTTTCAAGGCAAATATCCAAATCAAAAAAAAAACAAAATATATATATATATATACTCGTACATACGAGTATACAATAGGAAAATAACATAAATAAATTACAGGCTCGAAACAAAAAGATACAATAGAAATACATAACAATGTTTTACAAGAGAAAAATATACCTACATCAGAATCTGCAAATCTTAGAGACGGCTATCGGATTATCTGTACCTCAGATATCATTTTCTTGGTAGCGAAACCCCAGACAGATAGACCAAGTGGAAATGAATCGTAGCATAGTACAATGATCGTAATATAGAGGTGGGAAGCAATCCACGTAATCTGTACATTACACCGGTTTCTTGAGAAATCTTTGATTCTACATGGTCAATATGATGTTTCCATGTGAACCGTGAGTCAATCAGAAAGCCCAGATAATTTGCGACATTTTGCCTGCTTTTGCAATTTTATTTGATCCTAGAGAGATGTCCAAGCTTTGCCCCCCCCCCTATTTTCGAATAGCATATAACGTGTCTTTTTAAATGTTAAGACTAAATTTATTAATTCTCAGCTAATTTACCAAATGAGCCAAATCCCCTTCTTTACATGTCGTGTATTATGATAGAATATTATTGTGTCATCCCCATAAAGCTGAAGTGTGCCCTGGTTGAGCACCATATTATTTATTTATGTAGATTAGATTCATATTTAATATTTTTAGAATAATATCTATATCTTTTTTATAAACAACATTTCATTGCATATTCTCTCTCTGGTAAGCGATGTAATATGTCTGGCTCTGTGCATTGGAACTCGACCTAATCGAGTTAGTGTTCTCTGAAGGCACAACGGAGGGCAGTGACGTGCCCCTATTTTTTGCATATGTGCGAAAGATTGGCGGTCAGCATAAAATTTGGCAAACTTGATTTGTATTGTAGGTACTCCAAGTAATGGAAAGAAGAGTTTGCTCTATCAAATATTATCTGTGCTGTGAACTCTTATAATGGAAAATTGGCTAAACCTTGAGAAGTGGACCTTCTGGACTGGCAGATGAGATCTCTGATTCAGGTTAGTGGTAATTTCATTGTATTTTACCCATTTATTGCAGTTGTGCCAGAGAGAGAATCTTCATTCTTAATGTGTTGTTTTTTTATAAGGTTATAAAGCCCAGTAATCGATGTGGATATTTACACGCCACATCATACCCTTCATTCCCCATTTTACTATTTCATTAATGTTAATCAAAAATATGAATGGCCCGAGAACGGAGCCCTGTGGTACACCACATTTTATTGAGGCTAACTAATGTGTGTGTTCTGCATTGCCCCTCAAATGTTCATTTTAAAACTATTTTAATTTTGTGTATACACTTGTGTGTTTTTTAGTGTGGCAAAAACGTGACATTGTTACAGTTTACAAGATTTTTTGACATCGTTCAGTGCACACATTGGCGCCCTAGAGGCCTAGAGACGAGTTGTAATGTTTCCAGCGCAATATAAGACACAATTATTTTGTGTTATGGGACATTACAGGTAATATTAAAGATTTGGGGAATAATTTCGGAGCCTCTGCAGAGATTGTGGCTATGTTTTTTTTGCACAGTATGAACGTATGGCTGATCAGGCGCTGGCATCGCATGACAAGAGTAATGGCGTTATTGAATTAAATTTATAAAAGAGTAGATATATTTAATGTTGTGAATGTTAAAATAAGAAATCTTATAGGTGCTGTAAATTGACGAGTAAACTGTCGTAAAAAAAAACAAAAATATCTATATAACACAAAATGTAGCAGGATGTTCTCGACATGTCAACTTATTTGAAGTAATAAATAATGTAGATGGTATTTTGTTCTCCAGTGATAATTTTAAAAATTTAAAAACAAAATGTATGTTTTCTTTCACATTTCACCACTGGCAATAACTTTAGGCCAGTTCATTTGTACAACGAGGAACGCATCGTCCCATTTCCAGTATTCCCACATTCCCACTGCAATGGACAGTAAGGGATGGTGCGGGGTCGTTCCTTTAGAGGGAAATTTAAACTTCTTATTTTGGTCTCATTATTAGATGTCTAATGTGCATAATGACCAATTACTAACCGGTAGTCAATAGTTGAGTGGACAACTGCGTCGGGTTTCCACTCCGGGAATTTTGTCGTACACAGACGGCAGAACCTCTTTTGGAGGCCCTGCTTATAAGAAATATTTGTGTT